>PITA01007347.1:0-92551 GCA_004023965.1 Spilogale gracilis
CAAATAAATGAATAAAATCTAAAAAAAAAAAAAAAAAAAAGTAGGAAATAATGACTTCTCCGATGTGAGGGGGTAAGTCAAAAATTAGTCCAGGGGGTGCCTGGGTGGCTCAGTTGGTTAAGCGACTGCTTTCGGCTCAGGTCATGATCGTGGAGACCCGGGATCCAGCCCCACATCGGGCTTCCTGCTCGGTGGGAAGTCTGCTTCTCCCTCTTTCAGTCCCTCTGCTTGTGTTCCCTCTCTAGCTGTGTTTCCCTCTGTCACATAAATAAATAAAATCTTTAAAAAAAAAATGATTCCAGCTTTCTGTGTTTAAAAAAAAGTTGTGTGTATGGTGATCCCATTCACTGAAATAAAGACTGTAGGAAAGGAGGTTTCATTTGGGTTAGGGGAAGAGGCAGAGCATCTGTATTCAGTGTAAGAATGTTGAGTATTAACACATGGTTTTCCTTCTGTCCAGTATTCAGGTTTTTTAAAAGTGTGTTATTATTCCATCGTTATATTTGTTCCCATAGATCTTAAGTAATGTTTGCATACATCTGATAATTTTGTCCTGAAGATAAATCTGTGTTGTTTATATCCAAGTAAACTTCCCTGGGGTGCTGAGTGGCTCAGTTTGTTAAGTGTCTGCCTTCACTCAGGTCATGATCCTGGAGTCCTGCAATCAAGCCCTGATCCCCTCATCAGGCTCCCTGCTCCACAGAGAATCTGTTTCTCACTCCCCCGTGCTTGTGTTCTCACGTGCGTGCACACTCACTCTCTCACGCACACACATAAATAAATAATTTTTTTTAAAGGAAACTTTCTTGATTGGTTTTCTGTCACATGGATTAATTGATAGTATAATTTTAGGATTGTATGGGGCACATTGGTACATGGAATGCTGAAAATTAATGGTTAAGAAAAATTGTACCTCTGTCACTTTTTTTTAATAGAGTATATTTTGGTAATAAAAGTAATATTTATCTTAGGCTTATTTTAGCAGCCTTAACTCCAAGACCTATCTTCCACTTGAAATGTTCAACATGAGTTAACTTTGAATGCCTCAGTTCCAGATTTCCAGAAATAATCTGTTAGCTCAAATATCCATTCCCATTCTCGGAGCAGTAAGCAAAGGGTCAAATAGATTTCAGAGCTGCCCCTTCCAGACTATGGAAATGATGACTATTTCTCCAAGAATGGAGGAAAGGAAGAAATTACTGACATCTATATAATTTTTTTTAATTGGGATCATATTGCTCTTGCTCTTAATATATCCTAAGGGTTTTTCTCTTTTACTGAATATTCAGAGTTAGTTTTAATGGTAAATATTCATTTAGCAATTCAATACAATTAAAAAATGATGAACTATACTGACTTAGAGTCTAAAATCAAGATACTATAAATTTTGGGGACGCCTGTGTAGCTCTGTCAGTTAGGTGTCTGCCTTCAGTTCAGGTCATGATCCTGGGATCCTGAGATCCAGTCCACTCTGGAACTCCTTGCTCAGTGGGGGAGCCTGCTTCTCCTGCCTCTCCTGCAGCTCCCCCTGCATGTGCTCGCTCGCTCTCTCTCTCTGACAAATAAATGAATAAAATATTTTTTTTAAATTCTGTAAACTTCAGACTTTATAGTCTGTGCCATGGAAAAGTGTCTATCATTTCAGTAGTTAAAATGCAGTATTTTAAATAAGGGCAGGTAAAGCACATATACTGATTTTATTTTTTTTACTTATTTTAGAGCACAAGTGAGGGAAGAGGGACAGAGGGAGAGAGAGAATCCTAGGCAGGCTCCCCGCCCAGTGTTGAGTCCAACATGGTGCTTGATCTTAAGATCTTAAGACTCTGAGATCATGACCTGAGCCGAAAAGAAGAGCCCAGTGTTTAACTGACTGAGCCATCCAGGCACACCAGGCATATGATGATTTTAAAGCAGTCCATATAAAATGAATCTGTAAAAGTAATTCTTATTGACCAATTAAATTCTTTTTATGAGAATTTACTTATAGGGCGCCTGGGTGTTCAGTGGATTAAAGCCTCTGCCTTCGGCTCAGGTTATGATCTCAGGGTCCTGGGATTGAGACCCACATCGGGCTCTCTGCTCAGCGGGAAGCCTGTTTCCTCCACACTCTCTGCCTGCCTCTCTGCCTACTTGTGATCTCTCTCTGTGTCAAATAAATAAATAAAATCTTTTTTAAAAAAATGAATTTACTTATAAAGATGAGAACTTTTGCTTTTGTAAAGTGTATGAGAGGGAAAGAGAAAGCCCTTGTCTATCTACTCTTATCTGTATTAAAACTATAATGAAATGTTCTCACAGAACAAAATCGTCACTATACTCTTTATCCTAGCTAGCTGTGTTCTAGAGATTGAGAAGGAGCAAGAAATGAAAGATTAATTTTTCTTATCTCCTTGGATGAATGTTTTAAACATATATTTGTGCAGTACATGGGTTATATTACATATTTCATGTAGCTCTTTTTCTTTAGAATATGTACAGGGCTTATTTGATTATTAATGTTAAAATATACACTCATTTGACATACAATTTAATAATGGAAAAATCTCAGTATTAATGTAATCATTCTAGCCTAATTCTTATTTCATTTACTCTAAACAGTACTTTATTCCTACTAGTTGGTCATGTGACATTATGACCAGCTGTGAATATGGCTGTTCATTCTTCTCCGTCCTTAACAATAATTCTTCTGATTGGTTAAGTCTCAGAACCATTGTGGTAAATCAGTGATTCTCATCCAAGGACAGTTTTGTACCCCAGGGGACATTTGACAATGTCTTTCATTTTTCGTTTGTCACTACTGGGAGAGAGGAGTGCTACTGGCATCTAGTAGATAATGGCCAAGGATGTTGCTAAACATTCTGCAATGCATAGACAGCCCCTTCAAACAACAAAAATAATCCCACCCAGAATGTCAGTAGTGCTGAGATTGAGAAACCATGAACCAAATGTAGTAGGATGAAATTATATGTTCCAATAAGCGAGTTATATATGAGGCTCAGGTATATTGCTCTCTGAACAGTAGATGTCACTCTAATCCAGAGATTTCAGTTTATTAGAGAGGATTTCCCAGTTATGTCCTGTTCTGCTTCCTCAGATTCTGCCAGTTTTACTGAGATAACTAAAGACTGTGATGAGAATAAAGAAAACAAAACTCCAGAAGGATCTCAAGGAGAGGTCGATTGGCTCCAGCAGTATGATATGGAGCGTGAAAGGGAAGAACAAGAGCTTCAGCAGGCATTGGCTCAGAGTCTTCAAGAGCAAGTAAGATGTAATTATATTGCTATTTTCTCCATACCTGTCTTTCCCAGTAATAACAACTAACATGTATTAAGCACTTACTGTGTGTCAAACATTATTCCAGGTGATTTACATACAGTAAATCATTGATACATCAAAACAAACTTTGGAGCTTTGCCTTGGGTATGAAATAGAAACAGTGATAGTTTTTTTGTTTTGGGTTTGTTTTTTTTTTTTGAAAATCCAAATGCAACAAAATGCATTGTTGATTACCTCCCATTACTATAATTCATTGCGTGCTAAAACAAGGTAGTTTAATAGAGATCATCCCCAGTCTAAGTTTGTTTTGCAAGCTATAGAAACAGCCAGCATACCACATTATTTTGTAACTGATATTTTAAGGCATTGTATTTGTTCTGATTGCTTCCTCACAATACGAATCTTTTTCTATGAATTATTTGAACATAAAATTCTCAGGAATATTATCTGAATAATATCTGAAATTTCAGATTTCAAACATTGACTAACGTTTATCTGCTCTTTTCCTATACAGAAATCTTTTTTTTTTTTTTTTTTTTTTTTTTAAGATTTTATTTTGGGGGTACCTGGGTGGCTCAGTCGTTAAGTGTCTGCCTTCAGCTCAGGTCATGATCCCGGAGTCCCGGGATGGAGCCCTGGATCAGGCTGCCTTCTCTGCAGGAGGCCTGCTTCTCCCTCTCTCACTCCTGCTGCTTGTGTTCCCTCTCTGGCTGCGTTTCTCTCTGTCAAATAAATAAAATCTTTAAAAGTAATAATAATAATAATAAGATTTTATTTTTAAGTAACCTCCACACCCAAAATGGGTCTCTAACTCACAACCCAACCCCAAGATCAAGAGTCACATACTGAGCCAGCTCTGCACCCTATATAATAATCTATTCTTAAATTTTTAATTCTTCATGCTTACATTTGCCAGAGCTGGTTGATTGCACCATTGCAGTTGCCTGAGGTATCTGACTAAAAGGGGATGCCGTCACGGTTGTCTGATCCACTGCAATCCAAATCATGTTAGTAATAAAAGTTTACTAAAACTCCCTAGAATAAACATACAATTTTAATGTTTACAAATAACTGGATGAAGAAATCTCTTTTGTCTTGGGGCTCCTGCCTGGCTTAGTTGGTGGAATATACAA
This sequence comes from Spilogale gracilis, assembly GCA_004023965.1. Lineage (NCBI taxonomy): Eukaryota > Metazoa > Chordata > Mammalia > Carnivora > Mephitidae > Spilogale > Spilogale gracilis. The sequence continues at coordinate 4,410 of PITA01007347.1, forward strand.
CTCTTGATCTCAGAGTTGTGAGTTCAAGCCCTGTGTTGGATGTAAAGATTACTTAAAAATAGGGGCACCTGGTTGGCTCAGTTGGTTAAGTGACTGCCTTCGGCTCAGGTCATGATCCCAGAATTCCAGGATTGAGCCCCATATCGGGCTTCCCAGTCCGCGGGAAGCCTGCTTCTCCCTCTCTCACTCCTCCTGCTTGTGTTCCCTCTCTCGCTGTGTTTCTCTCTGTCAAATAAATAAATAAAATCTTTTAAAAAATAAAAATAAATAAATAAAATCATTTAAAAAAAGGAAATCTAATTTGTCTAGAACTGTGGGGTTCAACCTTAACTCATTAATATGATCTGGGGGTCTTTAAAAAATACTGGTTCCTGGGTTATTCTTCCCCTCAGGAATTCTGATAGAATTGATCCTAAGGTGTGGTCTGGGCATCTAGATTTCTTTCCTTTTTTTTGTCTCTTTCCCCCTCCTTCCTTCTGTCTTCCTTCATCCCTACCTTTTTCCCCTCCCTCCTTTCTTGCTTCCTTCATTTTTTAAAATTTCCCACAATGATTCTGGTTTTCAGTCAAGGTTGAGAACTGCTGCTTTAAAATGATTTCAGAACCAGCTGTTCTGTATCCTTTTATTTACAGGTAGTGCTGTCCTAGCCTCCTGGCCATGAAGATGCATTCATGTCACCCATTTTATATATAATGGATAGTAATCATTTGTTTTAGGAAACTTATTTTTATTTTTTTATAAAGATTTTATTTATTTATTTGACAGAGAGAAGGGTACACAAGCAGGGGGAGTGAGAGAGGGAGAGGCAGGCTTCCTGCCAAGCAGGGAGCCTGATATGGGGCTCGAACCTGGGACTCAGGGATCATGACCTGAGCTGAAGGCAGATGCCCAGGTGCCCTTAGAAAACTTATTTTTAATCTAAAAGACCAAGGTCTGATTTCTTCACAATAGTTCCTTATAATGGAGAAAAAAAAAATTCAGCACCCCTCTTTTTCGTATACAAAAGACATATCCTATTTCTTGTCAGCTGACCCAGTTAAAACTATCTCTTAAACCTATTTTCACATCTGAGAAATATAAGATGAGATTTCCTTAATTTGGTATACCTGCATCATTCTATTAATAGCTCAAAGATTCTTTTACCATCTGGGTTTCCACATAGACTTTATGGCTGGATAAGCTTAAGTAATCATAATTCCTCTTAGAGAATATCTGTTTCTTTCTTGAATACAATATTACTGCTCCCAGGGTTTTAAGGCAGAAGAGCTGGTTCTGAGTTTCTTATCTACTTTAGTAACCTTAAAAGCAAGTCTAGAGTTGAGAAGAGTATAAAACAGTTCTGCTTAAATTACATTTTTTCTTCATTTATGCATGAAGTTTGTAAATTATATTTTCTCTGCAAATGAGAGGGAAAAATTTTTTATAGCCAAGATTTCCATGTTTTCACAATTATTCAGTTAGTCATTCAGTTGAGACTTTTTTTTAAAGATTTTATTTATTTATCTGAGAGATAGAGAGCACAAGTAGGCAGAGAGGCAGGCAGAGGGAAAGGGAAAAGCAGGCTCTCTGCTGAGTAAGGAGCCCGATGCAGGGCTTGATCCCAGGACCCTGGAATCATGACCTAAACCGAAGGCAGCTGCTTAACCGACTGAGCTACCCAGGTGCCCCGGTTGAGACATTTTCAAAGGTACTTGTTTTCCTGAGAGAACCTCAGATGTGTTAGAGAAATAATAGTCCACAGTCAACAATTCATTTCATATTCACCATGTATCTAGTGTGTCTTGTGTGGGTTTTTTGTTGTTGTTTTTTTAGCAAGAACAAAACGAAGTGTTTGAATAATGATCTTGTGGAAATATTGTTTCTCTTGCTGTCCCAGACTTAGGGTCAGCGATGTGCCTGAGCCAGCTCACCATTAGCTCTGGTGCATATACCTCATCCCAGCTTTGCACTCAGCATCGCGTTGGGTAGCTTCAAATTGGCTATAGTGGAAGTGTTTACACCATGAAAATTGGCAAAGGCTATAAATTAGAGGAAAGAAAGCAGAGCAGTTTGCCAAGTAGATTCTGCTGTGTGCTGGATATTTCATACATAGAAGGAGAAAGGGAATTACATCATAGTGTCATAGAGAAAGGGAATTACATCATAGGCTTTTGGTTAGCAACCCAAATGTCACTGACTAGAAGAGATAGAATGTAAGCCTTTTTAACCCTCAAGGTTGTGTTTTAGAGGGCAGCATTGAAAAAAGCAAAGAATTTCTCCATATCCCTCAAAAGGTCATAGTCCAAACATTTGTAAGGTTATGGAAAACATTATTATCAAATACTTCCAGAATAGCTGATTTTATCCTGCTTAAATAAGTTTATTCAATACCTTTTTAAAACCTTAGTTGTGTTCTTATCCCTTTAGGAAGCTTGGGAACAGAAAGAAGATGATGACCTCAAAAGAGCAACAGAGTTAAGTCTTCAAGGTAGGGAAATGTATTTTAATTACATTGTTTTAGTGCTGAAATGTGTCACACAGAAATGCATGTGAAGTATTTTTAATGATTTTTTTTTTTAGTTTTGCAGGAGGGGGTGTTAGAGGCAATACCATCTCAAATATCTGAGGATATTGAGTATAGTTCCTTTGTTTGTTTATTTGAAGTTTTCTTCTGCCTGAATAGATTGTTTGCTCCAGCTGCTCTGTCCTGTGTGGTTATTATGTTCTTTATATTTCTTATTGGAGACTTTCCTCAGATACCTAGTAATCCTTTGGCTGTGGGTTCATGATTAAGAAAAGGAGACTAAAAGGTTGGTCGGAAGTCCCAAGGACGTGAATAGCTAGGGCTTGTCAACTGTGAATTTTACAGGGTGGGACTGTTTTGGGGATGATGTTAACGTTATTTAGGCATTTCTCTTGGGCTGGTTGGATTCCTAAAAAAGAGTTTTCTAATCTCTTGTCTTTGCCTAAAGGTAAAAGATGTGGTGGTCAAAGTTCTGGGAGCCAAATAGAGCAATAGGTTGGAGGTTATGTTCATCTTTCACTATGCAGACAGTGGCCTACCCCTCTGTTTTCCGTATGTGCCTGACATCCTCCAGTCCAGAGACTGGTTATCCTCTCCAGAGGTTATAACTCCAGACTTCTGTCGTTGCTCAGCAGCATGAAGTGGGAAGAAAGGGGATCCTGGGAGTCTGTTTCTCAAATACTTTTCATCAAATCCTTATTTTTGTCTCCTCCTTAGCCTCCAGTTTCAAGGGTACCTGGTACTTTGGAGTTGTATGTCTTTTGAACAAGATTCTGTGATGTAAATTGGATTGGTTCTCAACTTTTTCATTACTGGCTTAGGGTTCGGCTTTGGCTTCCCTAAGTCAGTCACCGACTACTTTCCAGCTTCTAGAATTCTGATGTTACGTTTTCTTTTTCCGTTCTTCCCACTTTTAGGTGTTCATGTCTTATAAGTAACTCTATACTGTGATTTGAATGGAATTAATTAAATTTTAAAGCAAAGAGACACTTTAAGTACAAATGATTCTGGGATTCTTTGGTTTGTTTTAACATTTTATTTATTTATTAGAACATGAGTGGGAGGAGGGGCGGAGGGACAAGCAGACTCCCCACTGAGCAAGAAGCCCAAAGTGGGGCTTGATGCCAGGACTGTGAGATCATGACCTGAGCTGAAGTCAGCCTTTTAACTGACTGAGCCACCCAGTGCACACGCAGTTCCCCCTCTCCGCCCCCGTTTATTTAACGTCAGTAGTAAAGATGGATTCTGCCAATGGAAACACTTTATTTTCAAGAAAAAAGCGGATCTTGGATTTAGTTGTTAGTGTAGTGTATTTTAGTGAAACTTAAAGATTAAATTTCCAGGGGCACCTGGGTGGCTCAGTCAGTTGAGTGTCTGCCTTCCACACGGGTTGTGATCCCAGGGTACTGGGATTGAGCCACACCTCTCAGGCTCCCTGCTCAGTAGGGAACCTGCTTTTCCCTCCCCCTGCTTGTGGTCTCTCCCCTCCCCCAAAGAAATAAATAAAATCTTTTAAAAAAAATTAAATGTTCATTATAGCTGTTAAATTTCAAAAGATATTATATTGAAGAATATAAAAGGATTCTAATTTTTTTATGGACACTTTTCTGTGGACTATTTGTATACAGTATACACCAAGTACTTAAAATCTAACATACAGTTTATATAATGTGAAATTTAGTGAAATTGGGTTATCTGTAAAAATCATAATCCTTTCAGTTTTACTCCTTTCTTATTAGCATTATATCCCTTTCATGTAAGTGTATTTAAAAGAAAAGGAGGGACATTTCTTTTATAGATACCTGGTACCTGAATTGTTATTCCTGGAGTGGGCTGAATAAATTGAAACCCTAATAATGTTTTAGGTTTCCTTAGGATGATAAAATATGTATACCCTAAGCTGGTTCTTTTTATCTTTCTAATCATATCATTTTTGTGTTTTTTCTAAGAACTTACACCACTTTGTATTCTGCAGAATTTAACAACTCTTTTCTGGATTCATTGGGTTCTGATGAGGACTCTGGCAATGAGGATGTTTTAGACATGGAGTACACAGAAGCCGAGGCGGAAGAACTGAAAAGAAATGCAGAGGTAGGCTGCTTAACTCCCTGAGGAGGACTGCTCAGGCTGCTGGCATCACTTCTGCTGTTTCTCTTCCAAGGCCCCACTGTCAGTGTCTGCTGTGGCAGCTATCGAATGCTCTTCACTTTCTTTTGTCCTTTGCTCATTTCTTCTTTTTTTTTTTACACTTAAGATTTTATTTATTTGTTTGTTTGTTTGTTTGTTTATTTTAGAGAGAGAAAGAATGAGAGGAGGGACAAAGGGAGAGGGAGAGAGAATCCCAAGCAGATTGATGGCTGAACCCAGAGCCTGACGCTGAGCTTGATCCCAAGACCCTGAGATCATGACCTGCGTCAAAGCCAAGAATTGGACACTTAACCAGCTGAGCCAGCCAGATGCCCTGCTCCTCATTGCTTATACACAAGATTCAAAATAAAATGAAACAAAACTAGAAAGATATCCTGACTCTCTTGTGCCTGTTAGGTAGTAACTGAATAACATGGCTCTCAATGTCATGTATATATTAATTCACCTGTAGTTCTGCCAAATCTATATTATCTTCAAAGTGAAATAACAAAACTAGTTGGTTGTTACTCAGTAAAAACTACTGGATTAATGACATTAAACTAGAATACATTATAACCTCTTTTGCCCTTTTTTCTGAAGAATTATTTTTCCATTTTCCAATTTTTTTGGTGATTTTAATTACGTAGAACTCCACTATCCTAATACAACTACTGTTAGCATTTTTACATATTATTTTGTCAGTGCTGCCTCCAAGTGTGCTCTTAAAACGTCATAAGTACAGTTTTTATTCTGCTTACTTGTTAAAGATTATAAGCATTTTATTTTTAATGACTACATGTACTATATTGCCTCAAATCAGCATACTGTTTATTTCATTTAAATTTTTTTTTTTTAAAGATTTTATTTATTTGACAGAGAGAAGCACAGCGAGAGAGGGAACACAAGCAGGGGGAGTGAGAGAGGGAGAAGCAGGCCTCCCGCCAAGCAGGGAGCCCGATGTGGGACTCGATTCCTGGTCTCCGAGATCATGACCTGAGCCGAAGGCAGTCGCTCAACCAATTGAGCCACCTAGACACCCCAATTTCATTTAATTTTTAACCACAAGTATCTAAGTTTCTGTTGTTCTTCTATAATAAAGAATACATTAGGGCACCTGGGTGGCTCAGTGGGTCTCTGCCTTCGGCTTAGGTCATGATCTCAGGGTCCTGGGATCAAGGCCGGCATCGGGCTCTCTGCTCAGCAGGGAGCCTGCTTCTTTCTCTCTCTCTGCCTGCCTCTCTGCCTACTTGTGCTCTCTCTCTATGTCAAATAAATAAATAAAATCTTAAAAAAAAAAAAAAAAAGAATACATTAGGAGGCGCCTGGCTGGCTCAGTAGAGCGTGCGACTTTTGATGTCAGGGTTGTAGGTTCGAGCCCCACATTAAGTATAGAGATTACTTTAAAAAATAATAATAATAGGGCGCCTGGGTGGCTCAGTTGGTTGGGCGATTGCCTTCGGCTCAGGTCGTGATCTTGGAGACCCGGGATCGAGCCCCACATCGCGCTTCCTGCTTGGTGGGAAGCCTGCTTCTCCCTCTCTCAGTCCCTCTGCTTGTGTTCCCTCTCTGGCTGTGTTTCTCTCTGTCAAATAAATAAATAAAGTATTTAAAATAATAATAATAATAATAATCTTTAAAAAATACATTGAGGAAATGTGGATGATTGTATTTTGTATATTTAGGATTTTCTTCTTTCAGTAAATTGCCAGAAGTAAATTACTGCTTCAAAGTTAAGAAACATTTTAATGGTTTCTGCTTTACATATACCTATATTCCTTCCCAAAATTTGTATCTTAGAGTGCTGCCTGCAATACGTGAATGTCACTTTCCAGGTTTTTATAGTTTTTCTACTAGCAGTATTTTAGTAGCATTTTTTTAAAAATTTTTTAAATGTAGAAGTTTATCGGTAATCCCTACAGCACCACTGCAGCTGTTTTCATTTTGTTTTCCAGTACTTAATCATTAACATACCTGTTTTTATAGAGCTGTAGTTATTGTGTGCATTCATGTGGGTTTGAAAAACAAGTTAATGTGTTGCTGACCCACTAAATAATACTGCATTGAGGTGTATACCACTAATCATTCAATAATTACTGGGCCTATTGTTCTAACTTTTCATTATTTGAGATAATGCTACAGTGAATAATTTTATACATGTACTCTTTTCTCCTTTTGAATTATTTTCCTAGGATAAATTCTTAGTTGGGAGTAGAATTCTTAGGTCAAAAGGTGTGAAAAATACAACCACTGGATTTTTTTTTATTGAATTTGACTACACACACACTGAAACTCAACCATGTTAGCTTTGATAATAAAATTAAATTTAGTGTTTTGCTTTTATTCAAATGAAGAGTTAAAAGTCATGCCCACTTCTGTTTTCCAGACGGGAAATCTTCCTCATTCTTATCGGCTCATTAGTGTTGTCAGTCACATTGGTAGCACCTCTTCTTCAGGTAGGTGGAGATTATGATTTCCACATTTCACAAATGAAGTAGTCAACATTTCCTCCCTATTAGTTTGCTCTGTGCCTATCTTAATGAGCTATAAGTTGAATGCATTAAGGAAAAGTTCTAAATCTTTGATCACACTAAATGTGAACTGTGTTAACTTTTTTATTTATTTATAAATGACCCAAATTCCCCTATATATGGGTGTGTGTGTGTGTATGTATGTATATATATATCCAAAAGGTTGTCCTGGTGTAGTACATTTCTCCCTTAAATTCCTGTACATGTTTTTGGAATGGTTTTTAGAAACACTGTTGGAGATAAGGGTGGATGGGGTGGCTGTTTCTCTCCAGAACTTCCTGTACTGAGAAAAATGTGGTGTGTTTTAAAAACTACAATTTTAAGATTTTATTTCTTTTAGGTCATTACATTAGTGATGTGTACGACATTAAGAAGCAGGCATGGTTTACTTACAATGATCTTGAGGTATCTAAAATCCAAGAGGCTTCTGTGCAGAGCGATCGGGACCGGAGTGGTTATATCTTCTTTTATATGCACAAGTAAGAAACTGCCAGGTCTGGAGCTGTGGGCTAAACGTTTCCCAAACTTTTTTTTTTCCTTGTAAGAACAGATTGTTCCCGTCAGTTATTGGTTAACAATTTTTGATTTTTGTTATCTTTGCTTAGGGCTTATATTTTGATATCTTAACTCTATGTTAATAACTTTATCTCACAGTAGTGTTGAGGTGTGGAACTTAAGACTGTTATGTGTAATAAAGCTGTCCTATCATAAGCTTTTTTGGTCTTTCAGTTATGTCAGCTAGAAGATCTGAGTTACATGGATGGATGGGAACTCCATAGCATTGTTATCAGCGGTAGCCAGTGCCATTGTGCCCCCAGTGTTCTCAAAAATCTGCACTTGGCGTTAAGATAGTAATCAAATGAATGAGCTGCTTATTTAATAAAAGTTAGGCACCAAATGGGATTGTGCAAGCTTTATCATTATCTTCTGTCTGTCCTTCGGTTTTGCTCACTGAATTTCCCATTTTATTTCTTGTTTGTTTTATTTTAAGGGAGATCTTTGATGAGCTGCTGGAAACGGAAAAGAATTCTCAGGCACTTAGCATGGAAATGGGGAAGACCACTCGTCAGGCCTTGTGAGGAACAAACTCCTGGGTTGGCAGTATGCACTGCATATTCCCTCTTACAGCTGCCCACCTCACCTTTCCTCTGCCTGAGGAGAATTTAGAATTCTACTTGATGCGGGAGCAACAAACAGCTCAGGGCCAAACCAAAAGACGAAAATTGCAGTAATGTGGAACGCTCCATGCTAATTGTTTTATGGAAACTTTGGTCTCACATCTGTAGCTGATTATCCTCTTTTTCTCCTACAAGAGTGGCACTTCCTTTTGTCCTAGGAATACATATTGTAAATATATATATATATGTACATACATATGCACACACACACATATGTGGAATGAATGGAGCCTTAAAGAGTTAGGATGAGCCACCATAGTATGCCTGCTCAAAATTAATAGCACAGCAGTTTGGAGAAGAAATGAAGGTGTCAGAGAGGCCATCACCTGAGAGATGTGTAAAGATGTACATATCAGTTGGCATTTAGCTTTTCTGTTCCTTGAGTAGTTTCACTCAAGTCTATAATCTTTCATGTGTGTTTCTTATTAGTAAAGTTCACTGGAAAGCCAGCTCTTTGTGTTACACTAATGACAGTTTGTCCTCCTTGCAAGGGAGAGGCATTTCTGCCACCTGATGTGAGGAGCTTTTTTGTAAAAAATTACTTCATGGATTTGTAATGCTTTTGCTGTTTACATGCAGTCCCAAGAAATGGATTGTTGGTGCTCTGGAATGGGTTATGGTCCCCCATTTGGTATTCGTTGTACACTTTGTATTTTCTTTAAAAGAAATTCCTTCACACAGTATATTCATTGTATATCATCCGTATTATTATGATAGTGAAGATAGAATCTTCTTTTTCATCTGTGTCATTCTTCTGTGGAGCAAGCATTACCCTAATAGATTGCAAATTTTAAGAGGTAGGAAAATAATATCCCCATTGGGATTTCCCAGCAAGGACACTTGGGGATAAGGAAGAATGCTAGCTGCCGCTCATACATGGAGAGGTCAGGATGAGGATTCTTCTGTTAGAGCTAAACACTCTGGACCACTAGAAGCCCTACTGCAAGTGGGAAATTAAGTACATGAGCTTAGAATGAAGCTTGAGTATTTAATCATTTGCTGTCTGTCTTTGCCCTTAAAATAGGCTGAGAATTAGAATGCGATTGGTTTAGGTAATCCCAAGAACTAACAAATAACGAAGGTGCATAATGTATTTTATCTTTTTAGGTGCTTTGAGTTGAGGCTAAGCGGGAGTGCAACATTAAGTGCCACATGAGTCACTCAGCGGGCATGACCAGCTTGGGTATTAAGGAGCTGGTAAAGCCATATAAAGAATGAGTTCGAGAGAAGAATTCTACCCACAGAATAACTTTGTAAGCCTAGGAATCATTAGGTTCATGCAGTTCAGTGTAGCAAAATGAAACCTTCAGTATTCTTTCATGTTTTACTTGATTTTATTATCATCAAGGAGGGAATTCTTGGTTCAGTTCTCAGATAGGGACAAAAACCACATCAGTTTTTCAAGAAGAGGAAACATGTTAAAGTCCATCATCACAGAAGGTACAATGTCTTTTCTAGAAGATTGCCTTAAGAGAGCTCCAGACTCTCACTTGGACGTGCTCTGACATAGTAACTTGTTCTAAAATTCTGTTTTTAAATTGTAAATGGCCCCAGCATGTTGGTTAACTACAGATGAAAGTTCTGCCTTCTGCCATTTACCTATACACTACCACAGTGAACGTTCCGAAACAGTATGCTGGTCGGTTGTCCATAGTAGTATAGAGCGGAAGAAAATACTTGTTTTAAAAACAATAGGTTTTGCTGGAAAGTAACTGGTTTTCTCCAAAATGAGTGAAGTGGTGATCAAATTCTATAGTTAGGACATCTCTTCTGCATTTGAAAGCTTTGAGAGGCACTGTTAGAAATGACTGGAAACATTTTGAAGTGGGAATGCATTGGGGCATTAAAAAAAATAGAGAAATGATGCCATAAGCCCCATGCCCATGAAGTGCCCTCATTTGACTTGCTTTTTCTAGTGTGTGTGTGTGTGTGTGTGTGTGTGTATGTGTGTGGTTTAGAAGTACATATGACTCAAAAACCTGGTTTGATTTGATCTTCATTTCTTGGGCTGAACTTGCTAGTTGAAAATAGGTTACTGAGGTAGATGAATTATCTTACTGCTGATAGCTTGCAAATTTGGGACTTGACTTTTCCTTGGTAGCTGTGCATTGTTGTGCCTGGTCAGCTTTCTTGACCATGCTTTCCTCCCTCCCCATGTTCCTTTATCCCCCACTTTCACTACACTTTACTTCTCATTTGGGTTCCTGACTAGAGGTGGAAATTTCAGCTGGACCGCATTAAAGGGGTTTCTTTTTTTTTTTTTTTTTCTTTTTTTGAGCTGGTTGTATATATTTAAAAATTTTAAGTAAATAATATATTATTTTTTTTTGCACAGTATGATCAGTTTGCTCAGAATTGGGGGGATGGTGCATTTGGTGTGTTGAGGCTGAGAAGGGACAAGTCAGGGACAGAGTGCTTCAGTCGCAAACAGCCTACACAGTCACCTTTCTACTGAAAGTACTAAAAATGGTTACATTACTTTAAATGACATTGAATTAGAACTTGACAGCACTTCTGCAGACAACTGATCTTAATTGAAATTTTTTGGAAGGGAAAACTAAACTAGAATTCAAACTTACTGATTCTTATCACCTAGTATTATGGAGAATTGGAAGTTACATATAGCCAGATGGCTGCTGTCCCTAATTTAGTAGCCATGACTGTAATTTAGGCCTGTGAGAAGATAGACTCTGTTTTGCGGGGAATGTATTTATGTGTGTGTGCACACTCATGCCTTTGTCTCAGCAGGATAGGTGAAGAAGCAGCAAGTCCATGAATTGTTCTTCTGTTTATATTTTTGATTCCAAAAGCTGTTTGTTTACTTGCCGTGGTCTGTTAATTTCAGGCCTAACTTAATGGCTCAGTAACAGGTGTAACAAATGTAAATGTGTTTACATTTTTAAAAGTATGCAGTGATACTTACAGAGCAGCTGATTAACTCTGGGAGGCAAATATTAGACTATCCATTTCTTTACTTCCTTTCTGTTCAAGTGTAGAATTCTTCCAAAAGAGAAACTTTAAGAATTAAAACCTTCAGCAAGTGAGTTCATGAATTTACTTACCCTCCCGTAGTGCGGTCACCGTTATGTAATTGTATAGACATAGCGGCACACGGGTATGGCTGCAGACACATTGAGCATCTGAATTGAAGAGATTTTTGGCAGCATCTGTATTGTTGAGGTTGAGTGTCGTGAGTATAGAGTGAGCATGGGGGTGAGGTTTGGAAAACATGCAGAAAAAAAGTAGTTTGTAAACTCATTCCTGATCTGAAAAGAGTTTATATTAAAACAAATAAAAATACCACTTTTCTTTCTTTGTCCTCTGAAATGACTGCAGTGGATGCTCTTAGTCATTCAGACTTTTTTTTTTTTTTCGCTCTTTGTTTTGATTGGCACCCCCCCATCCCACACCCCCTTAGGTGGTCTTTTGTTTTAAATCAGGGAAACAGAGCTAGATCTCCCAAGTACATTTGGATCTTGTATATATATGGAGGTTTTTAGAAAAATCAACAACCTAGTACCACATGCAAGTCCTGTGAGTGTCCCCCCAAAAAACAGGCATGGACTTTTCCTTCTCCCCATCTTGCTTTACCACTGAGTAATGCTTCATTTAAGTGTGTACAGAAACTAATGGGTTTTTGCCAGCTGATGTCTTTTGAATGCAGTACTTCAAAATTCTAATTTTGTCTCTATTGGTATGTCTTATTAACATCTGAAAAACTTAGATATTTTATTGGAAAACTACTGTTTGGTAGACCTTGAGAGTTTTGTGACCTTTCTTTTGCTGTGTCACCACAATCACGGACTCCCTTTACGGCATGCTTTGATTACTAGACTTCAGGCAGTCTTTTCCGTTGTAGCATATTTATACACAGTAAATTTTTCTTTCCATGTGTGCTATATGTCTGAGGTTTTGAAGTTTTTAATAAAAAATGTGCCAGTGTAAGTATAAGCAGTTGGACTTTTCTTAAAGTACATTAAGAGGTTCAAAGTATAGGCATGTTCACTGGTGAAACAATAGAGGGGATGAGGGTCTGGATCAAGACCCAAGTTCGGTAGGTCAGATGCCAAAGCAAGAGCAATCAACTGACCTGGCCTGTTTCAAGAACAGAGAGGATGCAGGGAGTGAAACCACACACCTCTCGTCCCCAGGTTTCCCTCCCTCTCTGACCTTGTCCTTCCATCCCAGTTCCTCTGGCCTGTTGTCAGTGTTGTTTACTTATGCTATAGCGAGGAAGACAGATGGAAGGGTCCTACACTTTGCCTGATTGAGCCACTACCAGATTTGCTGGTGGCTTTGGCCACATTATTTGTGAGGTGATTTTCTTTCTTTGTGTTCAGAGTGACTTGATTCTGATTCTTTATCTTGTTTCGTATGGAGCAGCACTTTATCTGTGTTTTAGCAGAACTGTTCCTCTGTATCCTTTACGGTTTTTCCTTGTTTTTGTTTCCTTTTTAAATTATGCATAGAGTTTTTTGTGTGTGTGAAATTAAAGCCTTTATTAACCTTGCGTTGGTTTGACTGTTATTTCTGGAAAGGACTTATCCTTGCAGACACTTAACAACCATTTGTTGAAGTTGTGAAATCACTTTCTGTTGGCCTTCTGACTTGGACTTCCATGCAGCACCATTAAACCTTAAAGGAAATGGAAGGGCAACCCGACAAATGGCCTGGTTCTGGCAGAGGTTCCGGATAACAGTTTGTAAACTCGGCATTGGCCTTAACTAAGCTCTTCCTTTGCCTTACTAGTACCAGATAGGGGTGAGATGACCTCCATTCTAGACCCAGTGGGTATGCTGCCCTTACTGGGGACAGGTTAGTTTGTGAAATTTCCTAACAAGGCCCTTTCCCAGGCCATTCAGCTCTTGCAAAGGAGGAGTGCCCTTTAACTTCTCGTCTAAGTCAGTGAGGAAAGTATGTGAAAAAGAAAAGCCATTACTCTGGGAAAGATGTGAAACTGCAAAAGGCTTCCTTCCACTTTCCATGGCTAAAAATTAGTTATAGGAGAGGGAAACTTAGGGATGACTGCTCAGAATTAGAATATTCTGTGGAGTGTTTGCTCTTCTAAGAAGGGAGAGCTCTAGAAGAGGATGGTTAAAAGTAACATTAACACCCAAGGTCAAAGTGCAACCACTTTCTTAAGAGCTGAAATTGGGACGACAGTCTATGGAGGTTCCATTCTGGAAGAGTAGGTAGGTTGCTCACAGGTAAAATCTCACTTCAAAATTAGTATAAGACTAATATGCCAGTCACGAAAACAAACTGCAAGCAAGATAGGGAACTGCTGGCCAAACACAACTGCCCCTGCTTCTCAAAACAGGCCTTTTTCTTTCTTGAGGTTTTGTTGCTTCCATCGAGGGAGGGCAGAGAAGGCACTGGGTGTCATCCCCAAGGCCTTGGTGAAGTCCTCAATGGACAGGTGCGCCTAGAAGAAGAGAGGAACCAGAGGGCAACAGTCACATTCCCCACCCCAGGGCTGAGTCCTGTAGGTGTGGCATAGCCATCGCATGAGGGACAGACAGGTAATGCCAGGAGAACCCGGGGAGAGATGGGAAGGAGCCAGGTGACATGCTGAGGTCCAAGAAGTGTGATCCTTGTTGTGGGAACGTGATCAGCATGAAGTAGACTGAGCTTCTGTTGACAAGTGCACCCTAGCTCTGAAACGGAATTGGGACATTTGGCTTCACTTGGTTAGGGAATCCGCGAGCTAAGAGAATGTCTTCGTTTTCCTCTCTAAAAAATGGGAGAAGACTCTTAAAAGCCAATTTTTCCTTTTCTGCAATGAAAAGGGCATGAAAGGGCACTGGAAACAACATATCTTGTTCATCTGTCTTAGTAAACAGTGAAAACCTAAGTAAGAGGCTCCTTCTTTCTGTAAGTCTGATAAGATGAGCTGTGGAAGGGAATCTGCCCAGGTCTGGATGAGACTCGGTTGCTATTACCACAGGAAGGAGGCCCAACTGTGCTAGGCACTTGCCCTCCTGGTCCCTACCTTGTTGGGGATCAAGTGAGCGGACTGACTGCCCCAGCGCAGTGGGCCCAGCAAGCGGCAGCCTAGCTAGCGTGCAGGTGACAGCTGTGGCACTCACAAAAACCCCAGGCTATTCTGAGTGGGAAACAAAATATCTGGATCCAGAAGCTTAGATAGCACAACTCTACCTTTTGACTCAGATCATGACTGGGAGACACTTTTCTAAGCCAGGGGTATATATCTCCCCATAAAACGGGGGGACTGCCTGAAATGACCTCTGCTCCCAGCTAACTCGATGGAATAGTGACGCTGCTTAAGGCAAGCCAGGTACCATCAAGGCACATTCACTTTAGAGCCCAAACTGAAACTGCACTGAACAGCATCTCCCAGGCTTCATCTCTGCTCCCCAGGCACCAGAAAGGGGACAAGGTGGTAAGAGCCATGGGTTTCTGTCCAAGAACGAAAGGGCCCCGCTGGCCCCCCAGGACAGCGTTTGATCCATTCCTGCAGAGAGCCCTTAAGTGAATAGCTTGGACAACATCTGTAGGTGAGCTTCAGGCTCAGGTGGGTCTGATGCCTCAGTTCTCTAACCTATCTTTAGGTTTCCCTTCCCCCCCACCCACCCACCCCGGGCATTCTCTCCCCAAGTCCCCTGAGAGCCCTGCCCACTCCCCAGGCAGGGAAGAAGAGAGGAAAGGTGAGGGGTTTGGGCATCAGTGGATAGGGAAGAGCTGACTACCCCAAACCGGTTTGTAGCAAAGCCTCGCCCTGGGCCCCTTACAGATGTAGCTGCAGGAGCCATCCCGGCCCCAGCCAGGCTGGCTCCACAGCTTGGCTGAGCCTTCTGGACTCTGACCCCCAGGGTAGATAGCAGGAACTGCCCATCCCAGTGGACTTGTATCTTTCCACTTGCCCTGCTCACGGACTCTGTGGTCCTGCCTTCTGATTACTGGCCTCACCCATACCCACATCCGCCTCTCTGTGGTTTACTCACTGGTACTCAAACACCCAGACTATCCTCTCGCTACTGCCTGCAGCCAGACCCAGCACCCAACTGTTCCCTATCCCTGGCTCCCCTTCCGAGCTTGGAGCTGCCAGAGAGGTCTGAAGACCTCTCCTACCTCTCCATGTAACATTGACCTACAGCTCTCCCACAAGAATGTGCCGGGGCCCCTGAGTGAAGCATCTAACTCTTGGTTTCGACTCAGGTCATGATCTCAGGGTCTGGAGATCAAGCCCCACTTGTTGGGCTTCACTCTCAGAGAATAGTCTCTCTGGATTCCCCCGCTCCCTCGCCCTCTGCCCCTCCCTGCCCCTTGCACGTGTTTCTCTCTCTCTCTCTCTCTTTCTCTCTCTCTCTCTCTCTCTCTCTCCTCTCTCTCTCTCTCTCAAATGAATCTCTTTAAAAAAAAAAAAAAATCAAAGCACCTGGGTGGCTCAGTGGGTTAAAGCCTCTGCCTTCAGCTCAGGTCATGGTCCCAGGGTCCTGGGATCAAGGCCAGCATGGGGCTCTCTACTCAGCAGGGAGCCTGTTTCCTCCCCTCTCTCTGCCTGCCTCTCTGCCTACTTGTGATCTCTCTCTCTCTGTCAAATAAATTAATTAAATCTTTTTTTAAAAAAAATAAATAAGTAATAAAAAATAAAAATCAACAGACAACTGACTTTTAAAAAAAAAATCTTAGATTTTGCAGACTGTGTCTGCCACAGTGGGTTTGTCTTGATTCTGTTTATCTCATTCAGAATTCACCCATCCAGCCTCCCCTCAGTCACCTGGTTCAGTAACACCAGCTGCACCTCCTTTTATTTTACTTTTTTTAAAAAAGATTTTATTTATTTATTTGACAGAGAGAGAGATCACAAGTAGGCAGAGAGGCAGACAGAGAGAGAGGAAGAAGCAGGCTCCCTGCAGAGCAAAGAGCCCGATGCGGGCCTCGGACCCAGGCCCCAGGACCCTGAGATCATGACCTGAGCTGAAGGCAGAAGCTTTAACCCACTGAGCCACCCAGGCGCCCTGCGCCTCCTTTTAGAGACATGTCATGCCACACTATACGATGGTAGCGGCGGGACCCCGAAGCCCGGGTTCTCGCTCTGCCTCGGCTGCTAAGTAGCTATGTCAGTCACGTCGGGCAAGCCACTCGCCCTCCCTCCAGCTTTCTCAGGCAGTCATAATAGCTTACATTTGCAGAGCACCTGCTACGCACAAGGAGCTGGACAAATAATATTCATAGTATCATCGTTAGAAAGAGTATGTTGGGACCCTCCCCGTATTCCAGTGAGGACACAGATGGGTCGATCTGGGAGAGAACGCATGAGCATGGCCTCCAAGGAGAAAGACAGGAAGCAAATTCCCTGGGAACAATACAATCAAACATACATGGAGCCCAAACAGGTAACAGACTTGGAGAAATCGGGCCTCTCTCTTCTGTTGATTCCCTAATTCATTAGCAAGACTTCTTTATGGTTCATCAGACCCAGAGTACATTGTCTCTTAATACCCCCATCAAGCTAGATTTTCCATCCATTTTGGATTTTCCTACAGTGGGAGTGAATATCGGAAATGGGTTTTTAACAAGCTCTCTTCTTGCCGCCCTCCCTCCGCACGAATGGCATGTGTGGGCCTGCAGCCACGGCCACCAGGACCCCAGCGTGCCGGCTGGTCTCCGCCCTGGCGGGTCTCCAAGCAGCCTGCCACCAAATACACCTCATCCCGGATGTCCCTGGGTGCCTCAAATGGCATGGCCACCGCCAAACTCACAGTCACCCCCCCTAAGCTCAGTCTGACCCTGCATCTTTTATCTCCGAAAATGACACCATTACCTCCTCCCGCCCACCCCCACCTCACACCCTTCATCCAGTAATTACCAAGCATCATTGACTTGACCTCCCAAAATTCCTCTAACCGGCCTCCCTCCTTCTACTCCCCCAGATACCAACTGCCTATTCTAGATTACTTAAAAATAAAATCTTTATTTTTTTTGTTAAGTTTTTAAAACTTTTTAAAGTAATTCCTGCACCCAACGTGGGGCTCGAACTCACAACCCTGAGATCAAGAGTCACACATCCTACCAATGGAGCCAGCCAGGGGCCCCTCTGGGGGTCTTTTCAAGGCATAAACCTGTCAATCCCACCACTCCCCTTCTTCAACCATAATGGCTCCAGTCCACTTTCAGGACAGACACCTCATTCCCGTAAGGGGCAAAGCAGGCATTGCTCGGTTAGGGCCCCAGCCTCCTGCTCCACGGCTTCGCACACCACAGCCACGCTGGCCGCTGTGCTCTTTCCCTGCCTCTGGGCTTCATGCGAGCTGTCCCTGTCTCCAGGAATAATCCATTTTGCCTGAATAATGCTGTTCACCTTTCAGAAGGAAATCTCTAAGTCAGGTTCCTTTTTGGAAGACCCTTCATGGCACCTGTACATCACCTTTGTGGAACTCATCATCACTGAAATGAAATCATAGTGTAATCAGGGTCCTTTGAACCCTCCGTCCCCACTGAGTGGTCCCCTCACAAGAAGGTGGAGACCAGATGTGTTTTGTTCCCTAGGACATCCCCAGCACCTGACCACCTGCAGGGCACAATCTGGGGGTCAGTTACTGTTGTCCAGCAGATGGCCAACCAGCTCTCTCCCTCCTCCTCCTCAAGTCCAACCTACCTCCCTCCTGCTGGGGTCCACACCCTCGGGGAGCTCCTCTACAGGCTTGTTCACCAACTGCTCCAGGGGAAAGATGGGTAGAGGCCCAGAATTGAGGTTGCTGTTCACATTGAACGTGTCCTGCTTAGGGTTGGTGATCTCCTAGGGAAGAAAAGGAAACCACTGACTCATTCTACTGGTTTGTGGCTACCTCTCAGGCTGCCTTTTCTCTCCAGAGTCAACATTGGTTCTAGAGCTTCTCCTTCGAGAAGCTTTCCATGGCACACATACCCCAAACTGGCCCCCCCCACACTCCTCAGAAGAACACAATACCTGCTTGGACCTCTGAGCTACAACTTGGTGGTTTATATCCAACCAAAGCCAATGGGTCCAAGATGATTATTTTGTCCTATGACTTATGAACTTGTCCATAGCTTCTCACAGATGTTCAAGGTCTACCTTGGACATTTATGACCCTCTTTCTCTTATCTGTTATGAAACTGTCATCAGTAAATTCCTTCAGCCTTGACCTATCCATCCGTGCCTTCCTGCCTGAGCCATCAGTCCACCGAGAAGGGTTTATTTAGTGCCGGGTACTCAGCCTGTGGGTGGCACCGAGGAAGAAGCCTTATCTGCTGATTACCCGCGCAAGCTTGTGAAATCGCTCTCGTGTTCCGGGCACATTTCTACAGAGTCCACTTGGTCCTGCCTCCCCTGCCAGCCTGTGAACTTCCTGAAGAAAAGGTTTTGCTTTCACATTTCCATAGCCCCGGGTCAGTGGGCTCAATCTCTTGTCACTAACTGAGAGATTGTGGTTTACACCTGGAGAAAGGACCCCAGGGCTGAGCACAGCAGATGAATCATTCTTTCTGGCAGATGAATCATTCTTTCTCGAAGAGTAGTCCCTGGAAGAACTGCATCAAATCCCCTGGTTCTTCATTTAAAATAGGCATATTCCCCGGGGCTCACCCTGAGGCCACGCACCGGAATTAGAGGGAGTGAGTGGGACTTTGGGATCCACATTTAACCAGCTGATCCCACCTCCATCCTGGTTCCCATGACCCGGACTCATATGCAGGCTCAGACTAGGACATGGAGGAGAAGAAACAGCTGGAGGCCTTAAAGTCCAAGGGGAGAAGCACTTCCATGAGCCGGCCCAGGGAAAGGAAAGCCCAGGGCCCTCTCTGGAACGTTCTCAGCTCCCACAGGGTTGTTGTCGCCAGTCAACTGCCTGCCCTGTACTCACCACAGTGATCTGGCTCCAGTCCCCAGAGTTTCCGAGCTCTGCCTTCAGGTCCTCATAGGATTTGGTGTTCTGCACATAAAGCCCAATAACAAGTTAGACCTGATTCTTGGCAGAGGGCATGGAAGGATTTTTTTCCTTTTAGAGGGTTAAAAGAAGGCTGACCTCGGGCCTGGGGATGGGAAAGGGCAGAAGGGGCTCAGATGGGGGCTAGAGGAGGGACCCCGGGAAAGGAAGCTGGACGGTGAGGGTCGGGAAGAGTCCCGCTCCGCCCCACATGAGGATGGAGGCCACCTTCAGAGGCGGTGCGAGCAGCCCCGTGCAGCCTTGAGACACTGCCTCCACTCTGGAGGCTCTGGGGAGCACGGGGTGGGGGGTCTGGAGAACAGGGGGCTCCTCCCAGAGCCTGGAGCAGTCCCTGCCGCAGAAGGGGGAAGGGAGTCGGAGGGACCCTGCTTCCATGAGGAGCTGCATCTCCAAACATGCCCGCGGCTTGGCCCCATGTGAGGCGTGTCAGGACTGCCGCTGTGGGGACCGACAGAGAGAAGCCAGCGCGGCCTGGAGGGGAGGGAAGGGCCACCAGAGCTGTGGCCCAGGGACCGCGAGAGGAATTTAAGAAGTTCTGGCATCTAGATTTGCAGCCTGGAGATTTGTTTAGTCTAACCTCAAGACTAAATTCAGGCCATCAACCACTGAACAAATGCTTTCAAAAAATGCATCTGAGGTGGGGCGCCTGGGTGGCTCAGTTGTTTGGGCGACTGCCTTTGGCTCAGGTCATGATCCCGGAGACCGGGGATCGAGTCCCACACGGGGGGGGCTCCCTGCTCGGCGGGAAGCCTGCTTCTCCCTCTCTCACTCCCCCTGCTTGTGTTCCCTCTCTGGCTGTGTTTCTCTATGTCAAATAAATAAAATCTTTTAAAAAAAAATGCATTTGAGGAAATTCTTCTAAGCTCTAGTTCCTTAAGCTCATCTGTTGTGCGCTTTCATACACCCAAAGCCACCAAGCTTCAGTCTTCCTCCTTCCTGCAGAAAACTTGCACGGGCTTCTGTCTTGAGGACCTGCCCTCTGCTCCTGTCCGGGGCCGGTTCAGGGAAACTGTGTGGAAGTCTGACTCACTGTCCCTCAGGGAAGGGCCACATG
The DNA here is from genome assembly GCA_004023965.1 of Spilogale gracilis. Lineage (NCBI taxonomy): Eukaryota > Metazoa > Chordata > Mammalia > Carnivora > Mephitidae > Spilogale > Spilogale gracilis. Next base: position 24,731 of record PITA01007347.1, read on the forward strand.
TGTGACCCATTTTGCTCAGAAGCAGTTGCCAGGGAGATGCTTGTCCGTCCTTTAGAACTGACGTGTGTCATTTCCATCTGGCTTGAGGACCCACCAACACTGTCCTGGAGAGATTTCTACAGTGACAGAAATGTTTTTTCTCTGACCTGGGGGCCGCTAGCCATGGTGCACTCAGCTTAGGGCTTTTGAGAAATTGAATCTTTAATTTTAACTTCATGTATTTATTTATTTTAAAGATTTTATTTATTTGACAGAGAGACAGCAAGAAAGTGAGCACAAGCATGAGGAGTGAGAGAGGGAGAAGCAGGCTCTCTGCAGAGCAGGGAGCCCAATCCCCAGGCTTGATCCCAGGACCCCGGGACACTGACCTGAGCCAAAGGCAGACACTCAACATCTGAGCCACCCAGGCGCCCCATTTTGTATGACTTTAGTTAATGTAAGTTCAAGTGGACAGTACAGCTCTTATCAAGAATGTCCATCAACGGGCACCTGGGTGGCTCAGTGGGTTAAAACCTCTGCCTTTGGCTCATGATCTCAGGGTCCTGGGATCGAGGCCCCCTGTCGGGCTCTCTGCTCTGCAGGGAGCCTGCTTCCTCCTCTCTCTCTGCCTGACTCTCTGCCTACTTGTGATCTCTCTGTCAAATAAATACATAAAATCTTTTTTTTAAAAAAAAAAAAGAATGTCCATCAGCTTTGAGCTACATCCAGTGCACAAGGAAGGCATGGTCATGAGCCTGGGTTTTTGATGGACTTCCTTCCTTCTTCTCTGACCAGAGGGCTTCATGAACTCACACAGTTTGGCTTTTTATTTGAAGCCCCCTCAGACTCCTTTAAAAGTCTATCACTGAAAAAAAAAATCTATCACTGGTCATCTACCACAACGAATAGAAAAGCCTGGAAGCCTGCCCATGTGGTGTGCCGTGAGCAGCCTCCCGGAGATCCCGCTGGGCTATAAGGATGGGGGGTTGGGGAGAGCCAGCCACTCACACTCCACTTGAAGGGGTCCCATGCCAGGAACCAGCCTGTGAAGGTAGGGGGCTCATGTCCCTGCTTCACCACAATGATGGGGGTCTCGGGGTCACGGCCGCTGGGGTGGGTCTTGAGGTATTCCTGGGCCGTGATGGCTGCAGCTTTCTTCTCCTCCTCGTTGGCGTGCTTCCCGATCCAGAAGAAGACCTGTGGGCAGTCCAGAGTTCGGCCAGGCCTTCCCATCCTCCCTGGCCCACTGCACTCCACCTGGGTTCCACCAGACTCCAGTGACCCACGGTAGAGCTAAGTGACCTCGGGCAGGCCCCATCTGGTCTGGACTTTGCATCTTTGAAGTGAAGAGGTTGGATAGAAATCTTCTACGTGGAGATGCTGTGTGGGGCTCCTGGCCTCTCTAGAGCCACAGACCCTTAAAAACATGTTTTTGCCACTTGAAAGAAACAGGGCTTTGGCAAAACACATTTACCCCCGAGCCCCTTCTGGAACGTTTCTCTCTACCTGCCTCCTTCTTCCTTAGGCTCTTGTTGTCCATGACACTACTCCCAGGAAGAATGAATGAGGGAGCCAAGAAAATGTCAAACCTTACCTGTCCATAAAGTCACTATTGCTTGGCCCATGGGCGCGAGCTGGTGGGAAGGGAGGGCCCCAGGCCTCAATCCTACCTGGTCCCAGACATCAAGCAGAAACACATCCTCTTCTTCCAAGTCATCCTGATTGAAGTCAGGGATTTCTGTGGCCAGGAAGCGCCCAGTCTGGTTGGAACATTCAAAGAGCCGCGGGGTGATGGCGAGGTTCTCCTCCTTCAATCTGCAGGGTTCAGAGAAAATTGTGGCGGCAAGAAGAAGGTGTGGGGAGGGAGAATGGAGGACACAGAACTCCGACGTGGAAAGCCCAACTTCTAGGAAAACGCTCGCTCTTCTGATCACAGGAAGAGTGGCCTCCTCCCCTCAAGGGAGTCTGAGAGCGCTCCAAGGGAGAAATCCTGCTGCCTTTCCAGGATGTGCATCCCCACAGCTCGTCCGCAGGCCCGTTGGGAAGTTCTGCTATCTTCCTTCTAGGCCTCCTCCTGCTACTGCAGGAATGCCCTTTTGCTTTTGAGCCCGGGAGCAGTGGACCCTGGGTATTCTTTAGAAGAAACACTGAAAAGAGTGTTTCCAGCTGGGGCTTCTCAGCATCCAGGTCCTGTGTCAGGATAAAAGGGCGTGGTTCTGGTAGCTTCTTCCCAAGGGCAAGCCCTGCTCCTCTCTTTGAGTTGCTTCCTAGCCGATGAACTCCATTTACTAAGAACCACTCCCACCCCCCACCAGCCCCCAGGCACGCAGGCGCAGACACAGCTCCTGGGCTCCAGGGGCTCTGAGGGCCCAATGGGCTGCCTCTTCTTTCTTCATCTTGTAGCCCTGGGGACCTGATCCACAGAGTCCCACTGCAGGCTCTGGGCCACGGCATGGAGGTGTTAGGACGCTCCCCAGCCTTGGAAGACAAGCTGGAGGCAGAGGGACCCATAGTTACCGCTTGGTGCTGGCATAGGGAGCCTTTCCACCCAGGGCTACCCAGAAGCTGGCCGGCTCCTGGCCTTCCACCACCACTTGCTTCTCTGTCCTGGAGATGGTGTCTGATACCATCTTGGCCATCTCCCGCTCGTCCCCGCTACAGCCCTGGGGAAATGGAGGTCAGCTGTGTTGGGGGAGACCATCTCTACTGCCATGCCTACCCCCACCCACCCTTCCACCATGTTCACTGGCCCAGAGCTCCTGGGTCTAAGATGGCCCCTCCTGCCTGGATCGGGACCACATGCACACCCTTCTTCTGTCCTTTACACTCAGATGAATGGCAAAGGGGACAGGAGTCTATGTTCTCCTTACAGCGCAAGAGAAGAGCATCCAAGAGGCTGAGATCAATGGAGAAGAGACAGGTATGGGGATAATGGAGAGAGTCCCAGACACAAAGACATACCAACACTGGGGCAGACAGGGTAGCCAGAGACAGAATGAGAGAGACTGAACCAGACATAGAAGCGGAGAATGTGATGGGGTAGGGACACTGGCTAGGGGCAGTTGGAAATGAGCCAGAAGGACCTACTGGCCAGGAGCTCCCCTGAGGCCTGGGGACCCCCTAAGACCTACTTGGTATGGGGTGTGGGGAGGCCCCCAGGCCCTGCACGCACCTTCCCACACCACAGGTAGCAGCAGGACTGGGTCTTCAGGATGAAGACGTCATTGGAGTTGAGGGAGCTAGCCCGGGGTTGGATCTCGAAGGCCTTCGTGTTGTTGGTGCTGGTTCCCTGCACCTGGAACAGCCGTGTGGAGGGCACCGGCTCCATCTGGTTGGCCCGGGAGGTGCCTCCCTGCAGCATGTGGGGACAAGGCAGAGAGAGAGAGAGAGAGAGGTGGGAGTGCCTTAGTATAGACAGTGGAAGCTTCTGGAGAGGGACATAGAGAATGGAGTGGAAGAGAGGCTGGGGTGGGGTGTGCCTGCCCCCAGGTCCTCTGCCACATCATCTCCAGACTAGCCTTTCCAAAACATTGTTTTGGTCATGGCACGCCCCTGCTCAGAAATCTTCAATGGCTTCCCATTGCTTATAGACTAGAACCAGCTCCTCAGCTCAGCCTTTGCAAAGCCCACAGGATGCAGGCGCAAACTGCCCTTCCAGACCCACTCTGCTCTCTCCAGACCCTTCCGTTTAGCTCTGCGGGGCTTCTCCCTCCTCCGCATGGATCCCCTCCTCTGGGCCTTTGTCCGTGCTGCGCTCCCTGCACTGCTGGCCCTCATTTTACCTCTGCTGAGTGCCTCAACTCTGACCCTGCTGTCAAGAGCCCCTCCAAATCCCCCTCCAGCATGAACTCCCTGCCAGTCCCAGATTGTGGTGACCTGACCTTTAACCACACGGAGCCTCGGGCTGTTAGTTCCCCACTCTCCCAACAAACTGGGGACAGGAACACTTGGCCTTCTCCAGCCCCGGCATCTTGCAGAGGGCTGCAGCCTTTGTGGGTGCTGGAGAAACAGCTGATTTCTTAAGTGAGTGCAGGAGGTGTCTGCTCCATTATGTTGGAAGACACCAATGCCCTTAGGACGGGCTCACATAGCCCTGCCTGTGGAGGATGCACTTCACCCCCAGGCCTGCCCTTTCCCCCGCCCCAGGTCCCCTTCCCAGCTCCTGATGCCCACTGCGCTGCTGCAATCGTGGGCCCTGCCAGGTGCCGCGGGCCAGCAGCCACACCTGGTAGACCACCATTTGTCCCTTGAAGATGGCCATGAGGTGCGGTGGCTCCTTGCCCATCGGGACCCGGATCTGGACTGGTTCGTTGTTGTACTTCTGGTCCAGGATGACGGCTTGATAGGCAGAAGCTGCTATTTCATCCTGGCTGGCCTGGCTACCCTGGGGATGAGCACGATGGACGTTGGGGGGACGCGGTCAGCCCTAGGCCCGAGTTGACCCCCAGCCACAGCAACAACTCCATCCCCGATTCTTATCTGGCTCCAAACCCAACTGTCTGCCCCACCAAATACTGCCCAGGACACAGCCGAAACCCAACATAACCCACACCCTAATCCTTTCCCGGCACCCCTCCCCCAACCCTAGCTCACCTGCTACCCGCCCTTAACCCCAGAGCACCTCTCCTTCTTACTCTGGGGAGCACCGTGGCTACCATGCCACTCCCTTCAACACCCAAGTACTCCCTGCGCACTCACATCTGGACCCAGAAACCCACGGTGTTTTGAGCCCATGAAGGGAAAGTAATGGAAACCATGGAAATTGGAAGAGAGACTCGGAGAACTAAGAGAAGGGGCAAGCCTTGTGAATGGAGTGCTCTGTGCCAGTGGGATATCATAGCCAAAGCAGTCTCAGGATGGGAAAGGGGTGAGCTCCCCATTACCAGAGGTATTCAACTCAAAGGTGATGGCCCCTTGGAGTGGGAGCCAAACTGGCCGTGGTCCGGACAGGGAAGGGTGGGGCCTGACCTGCCAAATGTAGAGCAGGTAGTGCTTCTTCTCGCCAATGAGGTAGGTGTAGAGCAGCAGGTAGCAGTCACCTCCGTAGAAGTGGCCTAGCCACTTGGAATCCACCGGCACCAGCTCTAGGTCCTCAATGCGCCACACCTGGGGCCAGCATCAGGCTGGTGTGAGGGCCAGGATAGATTCCGCCAAACCTGTCCCCCGAACCCTGGCCTCCCACCCTCACTGTACCTCCACCTCCCCGCTCCCGTCGTCCACCATCTTCTGCTGGGCCGCCACCTGAGGCTGCACGTGCATGGATGTGGCATCAAACTTCACCTGCTCCACTTTGGCTGGAGGGGGGAGGGACATCAGGACACCAGCTGGCACCAGCTGAGGTCCTCTAGGTCCTCCCAACAGCCCTGAGTGACAGCTACAATTCTTAGATCCATTTTACAGATGGGGACGGCGAGCTTGGAGAGATCGGAGGGCTTACCCAAGGTCACAGCTAGAGAGTGGCTGTTATAATGCAAGCCCCCATCTCCCACCCCGAAGACTCGGGCTTCACCACGGTCTCCCCGAGGAGCCAGGGGAGGAACCCAACACTCTTGTCCTCTCCCAAGGGCCTGGCACTGAGCTTGCCTTCAGCAAATATTGTCGGGTGAGACACAGACATTGTCTGGTTTCCAGGGAGACAACCCCATTCCAAAGGGAAGACAGGTACATCTCAGCTCCCTTTTTGTAATAGCTCAGTTTACCCATGTTCCCTCGTGTCCCCACCCTACCAGGACTGGGGGAGAAGGGCACATGGAAGGGGTGTATCTGGGAAGCAGGCAAGGAGGCAGGTGCAGGTGCCCACCTAGCCCCTCTCCGGCTCCTGACCCCACCCTGCCTTGGGCCGGTCCTCACCCACGGAGCCCAAGGTGTGGGTCTTGCCCAGGCCTGAAGTCTGATTGGGCAGGGCCCACTTCTGGAAGAGCTGCTGGAAGACAGCTGACTCGGCCCCATCATTCTCTACCTGCACCTGCGTGTTCGGCGGGTACTGCTTCGCTTTGATGAAGTTCTAGGGAGGAAAAGGGCTGACTGGCTCTGTGTCCCTCTCCTAACCCTCACAGCACCCCAAAAGCAAGCTAGGCCTGGCTTGAACCCAACCATACCAAACCACGCACCTACCTCTGGTTCCCAAGCCCAAACTTGAACCCAACCCCAGTCCCAGTGCTGACCCCAAAGCTAAAACCTGCTCTGGTCCCAACACTAAAGCCCCAAAGGGACCCCAGACTTGACCCTACCTCATTTCTAACCCCAATCCCCAACTGTCATCTCAACCTTGCACTCAACCCCCATTCTAACGCTGACCCCAAGCCAGCTAGGGTTACTGACTCTAGCCCTAACAATGACCCCAAACTCTGACTTGGTCCCAGCCCCCCTGGCCAACCCAATCCCTTCTCATGGGAACGCCAGCCTCCATTTCTCCCTCCTGTCTCTGAACCAAACTTGAGGTGGGAGCTCATATCCTGAGGGGTGCCCCCAGGTTGCCTGGAGTCTTGCCCTCCGGCATGCAGAGAACCCTCGAGACAGCTACAGAACTGACCCTCAGGTCATCAGGCCCAGAGCTTTCCAAGGACTCCACCTGGGGCTACACCCGGTATGACCCCACTTCCCTCTCCCTGCTGCGTCTGCTTCTCTCCCATTCCCTCCTGGACCCCCATGCCCACCAGGGCTTGGTTCATGGCTCCCGTCCTCTCCTGGGCATTCGCCTTCTTCCCCTTCCACACGTAGATCTTCAGGCCCCCCTGGTCCAGGATGTAACAGTCCTAGATGTGGGAGAGAAAGATGCCATTGGGGAGCCTGAGCGTGTGGGCTGTCGGTCCACAGAGCAGCAGGGACCAAAATGATTCTAGTCCCTGGCCCTGCTTCTGCCTGGGGGAGACCGGGAAGCATGCAGCAGGACGGGAGCTGGGGCTGCAGGTCTCCGAACCCTCTTACCTCGTGACTGAGCAGGTCCTGGGTGAGGGGCCTCGTGGCAACTTCTCTAACCACCAGCTTTCCCTCTGAGTCAGACACACTACAGGACAAAGGCACAGCAGGGATGGGAGGGGTCCCAGAGCCCAGCTCCCTGGAGGAGCCCCCATGGCCACGAAGAAGAGCTGAGCAGGACACACACTCACTGGTACAACTTGAGGGCGGCCTTCACCGCGGGCTCCACCACGTTGTCCGGCTGGGCGGCCTTCAGCGACCCCCGCTGGCCCAGCACGTGATTCATGATCTCCATCAGTTGCGGGGTCTCCTTCTCTTTCTCCCCATCCACCACGGCCACGTAAGTTCGCCCACCTCGCTCCTGGTCTCGGATCTCCTTGGCCAAGGTCATGCCCTGCAGGAAGACCCCAGTGACCCCATGAAGGCCAGTGCGGGGAGGGGCCGCAACTGCCACTCCCAGCGGTCCTCCAGAGCCCGGCACCACCAACAACCCGGGGGATGAAGCATCTGTCCTGAGGGTGCCCCCATGAGGGCACCAAGTGAGCCCCGTTGGGGAAAGCAGGTTTCTCGTTGCCAGGAGGGGTTGGGGGTGCACTTGCTAGGCCTCCCATTTTCATATTGAAATTCATGATTTTACTGCACAGTTTTGGACAAAAGTAGAACGCTGGGTCTCAGAGGGCCCAGCGTGAGCTCGCATGTGCATGGGCTCGCACACCCGTGCATATACACGACTTCAAGTGTGCTCACACACATGTGTGCACACACACACTCACACACTCACACCCTGGCTCCCCCTCCTCAGCCCAGTGACCACTGCTATGGGGGCTGGCATTTCGGTCCCCAGCCCCAGTCACAGGGCTTCTTCCTGTTTCCATCCCCAGCGTAGCTCTCTGCTCTCCTCTCATTTACCCAAGTTCCATGACAGTGCGTTTTAAGATGCCCCAAACTGAACTCGATCCCGATCCCCCTGCGCGCCCCAATCTGTTGCCCCTGGTTTTTCCCATTTTGTGAAATGGGACAGCATCCACTCCATGGAGGCTCAAGCCCAGCGCCCCCTCTCCTCGGCCCCATCTGCCACCCACATGTAAGGCCAGCAGATCCCTGCTTCCTATCCCAGGGGCCCGGGCACCTGCTCCCATCCTCACACAGATGGCCCCCAATTCCCTGCCTCTCCGCCCCTCCTCCACACCCCTTCTCCCCTCAGAAGTCAGGATGACCTTCGGAGCTCCTGGACACCGGGAACAGACATCCCCCACCCCGTGCTCTCATACAGCTTCCTGGCCACAGAACTCACCCCAAGAGCAAGAGTAGGACCTCTCTCTCCTCCCAGCTCCCTGTAATCGCCATCCTGTGGTTCCCACTCCCAGCAACTTCTCTCCTGCCTTGGGGCCTTCTCTGCCCCACCCCACCTCCTCCCAGAAGCCTTCCTAGAACCCCCAGGGCCACACACCCACCCCTCACTTCTCAGCTCCTCCCTTCATGGCTGTCTCCCCCACTCAACGGCCAGCTGGAGGTCAGCGCCAGAGCTCTGCCCACCTCATTCAGCACCGCATCCAGGATGCTTGGCCCAGGGCCCACCACACAGCAGGGACTCCTCCCAGCTCACGGGGTGAGCCACGGGAACACATGCAAACCCCAATATGCGTACCCTCAGCATACTCACAGAGACGCAGATCTACCTCTGACCATCCAGGGTGGTCAGCTGTGAGGGGCCTGGGAAGGTGGGGGCAGGTCGGGGTGGCAGAAGTCTGATGAGTGTGACCGGCAGTAGAGGGGCAGGTATGCGGGATCCCACGAGGGCAGGGTGGGACGGGGGAGAAGGCTGGCGCTTGGACTCACCCTGAGTCTCTCCATGCGGTTGCTCTCTGGCCCATTCCACTGGATGATAAGCTTCCCCAGGTCCAGGAGAAAAACATCCCCAAGGTTGAAACTCTTCCAAGACACCTCCACCTGGAGTGCCAGAGGACGCCTCCACTCAGATAGTTGCCACAGTCCACGTCTCTTCCCTGCCTCCTCCCTGCCCTCACCCCTCCCTGGCCTCTGGCTTCTGCCCAGGCTGGGAGGGGAGACAGCGGGCCCTGCCCCTGGGTGCTGGCCAGATGCCCACCTCTCCGGCCACCACATTTCTCTTGCCCTTGACATGCAGCAGCCGCTGGACGTCGTAGGAGTTGGTCTCCACGTGCTTCATGCCAGAAGCCACACCCCCCTTCCGGATCCTGAGAAGAGAGGGAGCTGACCCAAGGGAAGGAGCGGGCTGGGAGGTGTGACTGAGCCAGGATGCCCGGCTGTCTGCCGCTGGGGCCACCTGAGGACGGGGCCCAGGACTAGGAGCACGAGGTGCCTCAGCTGCCAACTCTGAGGCATTTGTTCTTGGGGTTCTGCGAGTCTAGGGGCAGTCTTCTGGCTGCCTGTGCGTGACCTTTCTCAGCCTCCTTAAAGTTTGCGCCCTAGACATCCCACTCCCCATCCTGTAGTCTCTGCCTTGCCTTCGAGAGGACCCGCAAAGAAGGGCACTTGGTGACGTGGGTTTGTGGAGGGACAGGACAGAACTCTGAGGAGGGAGGGCTGCAGGGAAGGGGAGAGGGGAGATGCTATGGACTGAATTGTGTCCCCTCCCAAACTCCTATGTTGAAGCCTTAACCCCAGTGTGCTGGTATTTGGAGATGGGGTTGTTGGGAGGGAGTAGATTTTGATGAAGTTTAGTTGAGGTCCTGAGGGTGGGGCCCCTGTGATGAGGTTAGTGCCCTCTAGGAAGAGACACAGGAGAGCTTGCTCACTCTCTTCACCATGGGAGGACATAGGGAGAAGGTGGCCATCTGCAATCCAGGAAATGAGCCCTCACCAGCAACCAAATCAGCTCACACCTTGATCTTGGACTTCTCAACCTCCAGAACTGTGAGAACATTAATTTCTGTTGTTTAAGCTACTTATTCTATGGTATTTTCTTAGGGAAGCCCAAGCAGACAGGAAAGCTGCCTGCTCAAATGCCCCAAGGGATGGGTGGTTGATCTGAGTGTGGGAAGAAGAGGAGCAAGCCAAAAGGGAGGGGTGGGGACTGTGGCTCACCAGAGAGCTCAGCCTATCTACAGGTCAGTAGCAACTTGGCTCTTGAATGTGTGTTTCCATGGGAAAAGCCCAGAGACCAGAATTTCAGACTTTTCGAGAAAAGCTAGAAACCAGGGTGTTTAGTGGGAAAGGAGCATGTCAACTGCCCATGGGCCAGAGGGAAGACTTGATGTGATGCCCTGGAAGGCCTCCTTCAGCACATAGCTCTCCAGAACAAATAGGGGTTGATTTACAAAAATTGATGGTGCACAGACTTTCACGACGGCCTCTGGGACAGCTAAAGACATTCAGAGGGATAAAGACCAAGGACAGGGCAGCAGCAGAAATGAGGGTGGGAAAGCGGAAAGAGCACAAGTCTCCAAAAGCCCATGGAGACTCCCTGAGAGGCTCCCCGAAAACTCCAGGTGCTCCCCTCCCCGGCCCTGGCCCCTCCAGCCAGCAGTGCACCCCCCCTCCGTACACCAGGCCCTGTTTGAAGTAGCCTCGGAAGGCCTCGCTCTCGTTGCCCTGGACCTCACGGTGCTGGACAGCCCGGCCCTTTAGGAAGTCGTCCATCTGTGTGGTGTAGATGGCCGCGGCCCCTTGCTCATCCTGGGACGAGGCCTGGCCAATCCAGTAGTGGATGTCATAGGACAGACTGCTGCCTGTCTTGTGGATCTAGGGACGAGAGGGGATGCACTGTGAGCTTGAGGCCCTGGGGTCCTATGCCCTCTCACCGCCTCCCTGCTCTGCAAAGTTTTGCATACACGTGGGACCTGGGCAGGAGCTGAGCTTGGCTGGTGGGAAGCGTGGTGCTGGTGGTCAGGAGCCCGGAGGACCCCCTCACCCCCACCCTGCTGGCTCTGCCACAGTCTCTGAGACCCTCAGGGTCTTGCTCCTCTCATCTTGGAAATACTGGCTGCATAGAGCAGTGTTTCCCAGGTGAGGTGCATGTGGTCAGAGGCCTGTGAGGTGATTCGGGGGTGCACCAACAAATGTGCATAGGAAAGGATTAATATTTTAGGACTACCTTCCGTTTGTGACCTGGGGTCCCGCCTTCCACTTATTATGATAATGATGAGGAGTTATGTTTTTAAATAAATGGATTTAAATGTGAAAAGTGAGTCAATATAAGAACAAATACATAAGCATTAAATAGTACAGGATGTGGCAAAAACCCAGAAGGCAAAACGAAGGGGACTGTGGGTTTCAGAAATGCAGGCCTGAGATAGGGTGACGCCCTACTGGCTCAGAAGATTCCCCAGGACAATAAATTCACAGAAGTTCACTTTGGGTGGGAGTCAGGGAGCCAAGGGCAGGGAGAGCCTCTTCTATCTCTGACCCTGCAACCAAAGGCCGGGCCCCTGGGCACACCCAAGGAATGCTGGATAGGGGACCCTGCCAGTCCGCCTTCCCTTCCCTCCAGCCTCAGATTTCCTCCCTGATTCTACAGAGGCCTTTGCTTTTGGCTCAGCTTCTCCCGTCCCAGCCCCCACTCACAGCCAGGACTATGTAGCAGTCGCCATCATAGAAGCTACCAAAGCTGCTGGAAGGAACAGGCACCATCTTCATGGCCTAGGGAGAAGAAGGAGTTCAGAGGGGCTGCCTTGGTGCACCCAGAACCCTCAGCTGCCCTGCCTCCCTTGACCCAAGGGAGAGCTGGGAGAGGCAGAGAACCAGCAGCAGGAGGGCCTGAGAACTTGACCAGAAGAATGGATGTGACGATGGGAGGAGTAACAGGAGCAGAAGGAGGTCTGAGGAGAGAGGAGGATGGCCTTGGGGACAGGCACCTGGGGCTTGCACCCCAGGAGGGCAGAGTAACCTCAGGCTCCTTCCTTCCCTCAGTCCACCCCAGCCTGCAGAGCCCCGATCCCCAGGCAGGCCTCACCTCGATCCTCCATATCTGCACCCCGGGGGTGGTGATGTTGAGGGAGCCTTTGACTTGGTCGCTCAGTTTGGTCATGGCAGACGAGCCTAAGGGAGGGGAGCAAGGACTGAGGAGCTGGGAGCCATTCAGGAACTGCCCTTCCAGCCCAGGCCTGGAGAGCTCCCAAGGCTCCTTCCAGAGGCCGGGCTCAGGGACTTGGGGAGCTGAGGGCTTGGTGCTCCACCCAGAGCCCTGATTGGCCTAGGGCCCGGCCTCCAGTCTTCCCCCCAGCTCTGATCTTGTCTAACTCTCTTGCTCCAACCCATACGCTGACTCCCTATTACCTAACTGATTAAAACCCCCACTCTCTAGCCGCCATTCAAGGCCCTTCTTTAGCCCCAAACAGATTTTCTTTTTGAAAAAAAAAAATTTTTTTTTAAGATTTTATTTATTTATTTGACAGAGAGAAACACAGCAAGAGAGGGAACACAAGCAGGGGGAGTGAGAGAGGGAGAAGCAGGCCTCCCGCTGAGCAGGGAGCCCGATGTGGGGTTTGATCCCGGGTCTCCAGGATCATGACCTGAGCCGAAGGCAGTTGCTTAACCAACTGAGCCACCCAGGTGCCCCTCTTTTTGAAAATTTTTATCAAAGCCATGCTAACTGGCAAAAAAAAATTATGCAGAGGGGCGCCTAGGTGGCTCAGTTGGTTAAGCGACTGCCTTTGGCTCAGGTCATGATCCCGGAGACCTGGGATCAAGTCCCACATCGGGCTCCCTGCTCAGCAGGAGGCCTGCTTCTCCCTCTCTCACTCCCCCTGCTTGTGTTCCCTCTCTAGCTGTGTTTCTCTCTGTCAAATAAATAAATAAAATCTTTAAAAAATTATGCAGACTTAAAGAAAAGGAAAGCAAAGAATAAATAAGGCCAAAAAGGGTATTCACCCCAAAGAAAAAACAGGTGTTCAAACAAAACTTGTACTTGAGATCCATAGCAGCTCTATTCATAATAAGCAGAAGGTAGAAACACCCAAAGATCCATCAACGAAAGGTGGTATATATACACACAAATATACCAGTTTGGGTACAAAGAATATATATATCACCATAATGGAATTTTATTCAGCTATATAAAGGAATAAAGTGTCAATACATGTTGCAACACTAATGACCCTTGAATACATTAGGCTTCCTGAAAGAAAGTGGACACAAAGGCCATGTGTTGTGTGAGTCCCTTTATGCGAGCCATCTGGAACAGGCAAATCCATACACATAGCAAAAGGATCCGCAGCTGTCAGGGGCTGGAGGAAGGGGCAGAGGAGGGCCTGCTAGTGGGCATAGACTTTCCATTTGGGATGATGAAAAAATTCTGGAACTAGACAGCGGCGATGGTTGTAGCGTACATCATGAATGTCCTGAATGCCACTGGAGAGTGTCCATTACAGTAGTTAAATGGTGACTCTTATATGTATTAAAACGTATGCAGCAGTTTCATGTTCCTTCCTAGCTATCCTCAAATACCCCTCAGTCACTGTTGTGCTGGTGCTCAAGATCTAGTTCCCACAAGGGCAGAGATCATGCTTATTTGCTCAGTTTGGAACCCCCAATATCTAACATCATGTGGACGCTTTGTGAAATGGGTAGATGGCTGGATGGGTGGATGGCTGGATGTGGATGAATGGGTGGATGGGTGGTTGGAGATGGATGGATGGATGGATGGTTGGATGGTTGGATGATTGGATGGATGAATAGATGGATGGTTGGATAAATGGATGGATGGATGGATGGATGGATGGATGGATGGATGGATGGATGTGTGTATATACATGGATGGGTGGATGGATGGGTGGATGGTTGGTGGATGGGTGGGTAGATGGGTGGATGGATGTATGGATGGGTGGATCATCAAATAGTTGGATGGATGGGTGGATCAGCAAATGGTTGGATGGATGGGTGGGTCAGCAAATGGTTGGATGGATGGGTGGGTGGATGGATGATGGATGGTGGATGACAGAATGAACTCTCCCAGTATGAACCAGCCTCCACTCACTAAGCTGAAAGAAACCTCCCTCCCCAGGCTTCTTTTATGGTATCTCTTATGCCTCATTCCATTTTCACCTGTAGCTCTGTGCCCTGCTGCAGCTGTTGTCAGAATCACCTAGGGAGGTTTTAAACAATACCATGCGCTAATGCTGCTCCAGTCTATCCCCAGGGACTCTGATTTAATTAGGCTGGGTGGGGCCCAGGCCTGGGTACTTTATTTTCTGCCTTTTGGGAGGCGAAGCATGGGTGCTTTTAAAGCTTTCCAGAGAGGGGCACCTGGGTGGCTCAGTCAGTTAAGTGTCCTACCGTGGTTTGGGCTCACGTCATGATCTCCCCCATGTCAGTCTCCATGCTCAGTGCAGAGTCTGCTTGAGATTCTCTCTTTTCTCTCTCCCTCCTTCCCCCTAATTTTCCCACTTGGTTGTTCTCTCTTTAAAATAAATAATAAAATCTTTAAAACAAAAACTTCCCAGAGATATTAGCCAGGGTGGCGATCAGCTGGTCCCCAGTTACTCTCATCCCTGGTTTCCTGCCTCTCCCTATCAGGCTGGAGGCCACCGGTGTTCCCCACCAAGCCTACCACTCAGCCTACCACAGCCTATCACAGAGTTGCCCTCCAAGAAGGCTCCTTGAATGCTCCTTGAATTGATGACCAATGAATGAAAGGTCGTGTAGCCCTGAGGGTCAGGCTTCACTCCTTATCTAATCTCTCTCATGGCACCTTGACTCTGAGTCACCTCTTAGAAAAATGACCTGGCCCTTTACTTCTGGGAAACTCCCTCTTCTGAGTCCTGAGGGGTGACCTCTCTCCCTGGCTTTCTGGAGTTTGGGGCAAGGTCTCCCTTGCCCAGCCTCTGATTAGCACCCCCTCTGGCAGATCAGGGGACCAGGTCCGGTCAACAACACTGTGCTTTGTAGGAAAGCCTGGTGCCTGGGCCCTGTCAGATGCCCCTGTAGGCCATGCCCCTCTATGAGGCATTTCTCAACCCACAGAGAAAGCAGGTTCCCAGGACTCCTGAGTCAGTAGGACTGGTTTGGGTACAAAGGAGAAAAATACTTTCTGTATTATTTCATTTACCACCTTGGTCTACATCTTCCTTTCTCTGAGATGGACTTTTTGATGCTTGCTAGCTGTATGAACATGAGCCCTCGTTCTTCATCTAGGGATAGGGGAAGGGTCGGATCAACCAGATAACCTCTAGGGACATGGTCTGATCCTAAAAGTGAGCAGCAAGAGGAATTAAGGGTAGCCAGGAGGAGGTGCTTCTTGCCCATCAGATGAGTGGAGATTTGGGAGAGCAGGGACTTGGAAAGCCAGCACCACCACACCCCAGAGGATAATCAGGATTTGGGACCTCCCGCAGCCTGAACTGCGGAAGGCAGTTCTCCATTGGGGTGGGGGGCAAGGGAACCCTGAGGAGGGCAGCCCTGAGGGTGAGCTCATACTCCAAAGTACCCCCATGGATGCTCTCCAAGGGCCCCCGCTCTCATCGGTGTTGGTCCAAGCAGATGCCCCTGCCCCTACCCCGGGTGAGCCCTCCCCAGAGAGGCTGCCACTTCTGATCTGGTGGGAAGATTATGGGCTCCTCACTCCCCATGCCCACAACATAGCCCCAGGTTTGGATATGCACTGCCTTATCCCTCAACTGGAGTTTGCTGGCTACCCTCTTCACTCCTGGTTCCCAGTATTCTCTGCCTCCTACTTGAGGAAGGGCACCATTCCTTCCAGACCCCAAAGTCAGCCATCTGTGCAACACCTGACCCCTCACTCTCCTGACCCTCTGTCCGCCTGAATGTCTCTCCCGCCAGCCCTCTGCCCCACCCCCTACCTCCCTCTGCTCACGTGCTGCCTTCCAGTGATACTGGAGTACTTGCTAGCCGTGGCCCCCCACGCTTCTTCTCCCTCTCCCCCATGTCCGTGCCCCTGCTCTTCCCTTTACCGAGTGCCCTCCCCACCTTTCCTCACATGGCTTAATGTTACATGCTCCTCTAGACTCAGTTTAGTTCTCATTTCTTCCAGGAGACCGTCCCAGAATCCTCAGGCTAGACTAAGGGTCCCTTCCAGGGGCTCGAAGGCACCCTGGACCCATGCCTCTCTTGACCCCCTGACCACATGGTGATGAAAGGATCTGTTTCTAAGTCTGAGGTCTTCAAGGTCAAAGACCTAGACAATTCATCTGTGTAGCCCCCAGCTCTTAGAGCATAGTAGATGCTCAACAAATGTTCACAGAGTTTAAAGTCAGAACTGTAGAATGGAGGGGTGGACCATGTTGGAGCCCTATCAGGGGTTAGGGTTCCTTCTCCACTCAGGTCCCATCTTTCCTTGCTTAACTGCCATCCTACTGTCTTCAGGGTTCTAGCTTTAGAGCCCTGCGGGGTGTTGCCACTGCTCTCAGTCCACAGTCATGCTGTTTTGAGCTAGACAGGGATGTGGCAGGCCCCCCAAAAACACAGGATAACCTCCTGCTTCCCCAGACCCAGGAGAGTGGGGAGAGAGGACACACCACAGCATCCCAGCCTGCAGATTCTGCCCCTCACAGACCTGAGATGCCTTTGTAGGCCTTCTGGGAAGGGATGGACCAGATGTCCCAAGATCCTGGTCTGGACTAGGCTCCTGCCTCCCCTCCACCCATTTTGGCTACATGGCTGGCAAGGCCAGATGACGGGTCCTCGCGGAGCGGAGACGGGACAGAGGTGCATGCTTGGGGCCGGGACTGGATCAGGGTGAAAAGGGCCCTGCCAATCACCAGCCTCCTGCCTCTCTCTGCCTTTGCTCATTCAATTCCTGATGGCTGCGGCTCACGCCCTAGGATTCAGGGGCCCCGAGAGACTCCAGCATTGTTGGGGCAGGGAAGGGCCCCACAAAGAAAGAAACAATTTCAGATAAAGAACAATGGGCAGAGAGAGAGGGTGGGGTGGGGGAACAGGAGGCAGAGTGAGGTCAGGGTGACTGACTAGTCCCAGTTTGCCCAGGAGTGTCCAAGTTTTAAATTTCAAAGTCCTGTGTCTCCAGATTCTCCCCACTCAGGGCAGTGGGGATGGTTGGCCCCCCGAGGTGAAGCTAGTGTCAGGTGCGGGTCTGAGAGAGCAGTTGTCCAGGGTGGAAACTACAATTCTTTCCTTGGAGGCCCAGGAAGCCACACCGGGCTCCCTGCTTTCCAGACACTCCAGAACGCCAAGCCTCTCCCTCACCTTCCTGCTCCAATGCACCATAGGACGCTGCCAACAAGAGGTCGGGGCCCCTGTCCTATTGTCCCCCACCGCCTACTGTCCCCGGCAGGGTTGCCTTACCTGTCTGGGGGAGGCAGCTGCCACCTGGGAGGTCTCAGGGAGTTGTGGCAAGCTGGCTGCAGGAGAGCGACCTTTGTCCCCACCAACCCCCCCTCCTCTAGGAACTGCCTTCACCATATAAGGGAAGATAGGGCCCCAGAGACAGAGAGAGAGAGAGAGAGAGAGAGAGAGAGAGAGAGAGAGAGAATGGGTGAGGGGGTGGGGAGGCAGGTGCCTGCCAGGTCCCAGGGAGCCCCAGGAGCCCAGCGACAGCCTGACAACCAGAGCCACCCGGCCCCACCCTTCGCTGGACGTGAGCGAGGTTCCAGGAATAGGGTACATTTCTGACCAAGGCTCACAGCCTCATTGCGTGTGGATGGCACGAGTGGCCAGGGAAGGCAGGGGAGCCAGGACCCTTCCTCCTCCCAGCCCAGATGAGGAGGCTCAGCAGTCCTCCCTCATTCCCTGGGAGAAAGGCTCCTAGGGCAGGACTTAGGGGTGTAGGTAGGGGCAGGAATTCACACTTGCTATCCCTCCAAGATGGAAGGGACCCTGGCGCCCATTCAGGTCTCTTTCACTCCGCGTGCCACTTGCTCAGAGGGGGCACAGGTGCTCTTCTTGCCCACTCCCCCTTCCCTGGCATGGACTCCGCCTGGCGTGTTTATTAGCTGCCATAAACCAGTGCCTTTGGACTCTGCCACTTTCTCCCAGAAGCCGAGGCTTCCATTTCCAAGCCCTGATCCTGGGCAGCCTGTCTCACTGATGACCTGACCGGAAACCAGGGCAGCGGTTTCAGGGTTCCTCTGGCTCTGAAGTCCGCTTTGCCGAGAAACTCAGCACCTTGGTCAGCTGCCCCCTAACCTTGACCCGGACAGAAATTCTCCTGTCCCCTCTGAACCCCGGACCTCTGCAGGGTGGCGATGAAGTGGGCGGGGTGAGGGCAGCTGCTCCTCCTGACCACACTTCCCCAGAGTACTGGAGACCAACTGCAGGTGTGTGCACACGTGCTCACCAACAGTCTGCAAAGAGGAGAAAACACATGGCAGGTGCTATCTTGCTTTTTAAAAGAACATCCTTTTTGTGCATAAAAAGGAGCCTAGGGGCGCCTGGGTGGCTCAGTCGGTTAAGTGTCTGCCTTCAGCTTAGGTCATGATCCTGGGGTCCTAAGATGGAGCCCTTTCTTGAAAGGGGCTCCCTGCTCAACAGGGAGTCTGCTTTGCCCTCTTCCCTGTCCCTCCCCTGCTCATACTCTCTCTGTCTCTCTCTCAAATAAATAAATAGATAAAATCTTGAAAAAAAAAAAAAAAGGAGTCTATGCTCTTTCAATTATACAGACAGGCAAAAGGAAAGGAAAAACTCATGTATAAGCTTGTTACAGAGATGATCTACAAATAAATCAGTGATTTCAAGTGATTTATTTTTTAGTTTTTCTTTCACGCATATATACTGTGCTTGTGTACTCTATGTATCTATTTTTCTATCTATCATTTTTATTGTGACATGTTATGTTATTTCCCGTCTGCATTTCAATTGTCTCATGATAACCCATTACATAGATAGCATAGTTTATATAACCAATAGTTCATTATCAGACTTCCACATTGTATCCATTTATTTGATACTACAAAGAATGCTGTGGTGAGTATTCTTATTGCTGAATTTTTTTTTTAAGATTTTATTTATTTACTCGACAGAGCGAGCACAAGCAGAGGGGAGGAGCAGTGAAGAGAGGGAGAAGCAGGCTCCCCGCTGAGCAGGGAGCCCAATATGCCATCCCAGAACCCTGGGACCATGACCTGAGCCAAAGGCAGATGATTAACTGACTGAGGCACCCAGGTACCCCTGTTATTGCTAAATCCTTGCCATTCGATTGCATCCTTTATTATTTCTTTTTAGAAACTTTTTATAAACTTTTTAGGAGTTTAGGATAGACTCCTAAAGTTGGAATTGCTGGATCAAAAATGTGAACAGGCAAATCAGCCTCTGAAAAAGTCATACTAATTTCTGGTACCTTCTTCAGCCCAGAAGACTGCCTGTTTCTCAACATCTTCCCCAGCACCAGGCTCCAGACTTTCAGAAAACCCCCATCAGTCCGACTGCCAAAAAGAAAACAGTCATTGTGTGTGTGTTGATTTATGTTATTTTGATTACTGGTGGAATGGACCATTTTAAGACACACACACACACACACACACACACATATATTGGCTATGTCTTCTCTTGTGAGTTTTTAATTAATTTACTTAGTTGTTTATATGTTGAATGTAGTCAGATTGGTAATCTGCCTGTCATTTATGGTGTACTTATTCCAGTTTGCTTCTCACCTTTATTTTTAAATATTATTTATTTATTTTTTGACAGAGAGAAACACAGCTGGAAAGGGAACACAAGCAGGGGGAGTGAAAGAGGGAGAAGCAGGCTTCCCGCCAAGCAGGGAGCCCGATGTGGGACTTATCCCAGGTCTCCGGGATCATGACCTGAGCCGAAGGCAGTTGCTTAACCAACTGAGCCACCCAGGCGTCCCTATATATTTTTAAAATATTTTATTTATTTTTTTGACAGAGAGAAACACAGCTAGAGAGGGAACACAAGCAGCGGGAGTGAGAGAGGGAGAAGCAGGCTTCCCACCGAGCAGGGAGCCAGACGCGGGGCTCCATCCTGGGACTCCATCCTGGGACTCCATCCTGGGACTCCGGGATCACAACCTGAGCCACATTCAGACACCCAACGACTGAGCCACCCAGGCGCCCCAGGAACATATGTTTTAAAAAAGCATGCCCAATTACCTTTATTACAGGTAAATATCAAATATATAGAGAAGTGTAAATAATAGCAGAACATTACAATACTCAACACTCAAGGATTCAAGTATTACTGGAAGTCAATATATTTGGAAGTAATTTGCAGATATCATGATACGTGAGCCTGAAATAGTTATCACACATTATCTTAAGAATGAGGGCATTCTCCATAACTATATGATTTTCACACCTAAGAATATTCACATTGATTTCTAACATCATCTTCTATCCAGCCCATAGTTAAAATGCTGCTGTTGGTCCCACAAGGACTCTAACCGCTGGTTTTACTGACTCATGATCAAATTAAGATCATGCATTTCCTTTGAGTGCGACGTCTCTTCTGTATTTTGTAAATCTAGAACAGTCCTCCAACTTTATTCCTGATGTTGAGTTGCCCTTGTGAAGGGGATTTGTCTGAGTCTTTCTTGTGTATTATTTAATTTGTTCCTCTTTCTCCAGTATTGCTCACAAACCGAAAGTACATGTAACACCTTGATTAGGTTCCGTAAAGGCACATTCTTCCCTTTGCAATTAAAAGTCATCTCGGGGTGACGTTCGACACCAGAAGCATGAAAGTCTTAAATTCCTTACTTACCACTTTTTACTTCTTCTTTTATAGTATTCATCCCGTGATTACTTTTTTAACACCTGATTTCCCCATCACATCTGGTTAGCTCACTGCTGAACGCTGGTACCAAGTACCTGGTAAGCATACTATGAATGTTTGAAGGAAAAAAATGGAATTTATGATTTCTATCTTTGATATTATATTTAGGAAGCTCTGTTTTTACATTTTAAACTGATTTTTATTTTTTAAAAATTGTAAACACGCCTGGTAAAAGAATTCAAATTAGATGAATAATAAAATGTATCCTTCCCGTGGTAGATGACTCCACCCAGGGGCGCCTGGGTGACTCAGTTGTTAGGCGTCTGCCCTTGGCTCAGGCCATGATGCTGGAGACCCAGGATCGAGCCCCGCATCGGGCTCCCTGCTCTGTGGGCAGCCTGCTTCTCCCTCTCTCACTCCCTCTGCTTGTGTTTCCTCTCTAGCTGTGTTTCTCTCTGTCAAATAAATAAATAAAAGCTTTTAATAATAACAACAACAACAAAAATGACTCCCACCCAGTACCCCAGCCCTGTTCCCTGGATTTGCAATAGTTCTCATTTCTTGTATACCAGGCTGGAGGATAAGCAAGTATATATTTGTGTGTGTTTTTGTACTTCTCCTTTATGGGAGTACACCTCACTATTGTTAGGACTCTTGCTCTGTTTCATTTACCAGCCATCCATCCCGGAGATCAGTCTGTATCTGCTGGAATAGTTCCATCTATTGTTTTTCAAGACTATATGGTATTCTCTGCTATAAATAGAGCAATATTTATTTAACCAGTGCCTTACTGGTGGACACTTAGATTATTTATAACCTAATTAATAACTTAGGTTATTTCAAGTGTTTTGCTATTACAAACAAGGATGCAATTAACATCCTTATACATATGAATCTATATGTACATACATTTTATACCCAGCACAAATTCCTAAAAGTGGAATTGTTGGATCAAAAGGTATCTGCATTTAAAAAATAATCTAGGGGTGCCTGGGTGGCTCAGTTGGTTAAGCGACTGTCTTCAGCTCAGGTCATGATCCCGGAGACCCGAGATTGAGTCCCACATCAGGCTCCCTGCTTGGCGGGAAGCCTGCTTCTCCCTCTCTCACTCCCCCTGCTTGTGTTCCTTCTCTCGCTGTGTTTCTCTCTGTCAAATAAATAAAATCTTTTAAAAAAATAATTTTCTAAAAAAGTAATAATTTTCTGAAGATTTATTATTTGAGACAGCAAGAGAAAACACAAGTAGGGGGAGGGACAGAGGGAGAAAGAAGCTCAAGCAGGCTCCCCACTGAGCAAGGAGACCCAACGGGGTGCTTGATCTCAAGATCGCAAGATCATGACCTGAGCGAAAATTGAGTTGGAAGCTTAACCGACTGAGCCATCCAGGAGCCCCTCAAGAACAATTTTGATCAATAGGGTCAAATTGCTTTCCAAAGAGGTTGTACCAACTCATACCTCTGCCAGCTGCATTGTGTCCAGTGCCCACTCCCCTACACCCTCAACTCCTGTGTGTGTAACAAGCAAATAGTATCTGCCCTTACCAGGTTCCTGTTAGATACATTCTCACAGCCGACCCCTCCAAAGCCTTCCTCCCTCCTAGCCATCACTGGGGCCCCTAGCCCCCAAGCAAGCAACAGCTTCCAGCCAACTTTATCTCTTCTCTCACATCCATCCTTTCTATCCTCTTCTTGCTTCACTCCACTGCCTTGGCCTCAGCCCAGTCTTTTGCTCTCCATGTTTGGGACCATGGTTGTGATCTCCCTATATGGTCTCACATCTCTGGACCCCTGGTTGAGCTTCCAAAATCCAGCTGCTGCCTTTGAGCACTACCCTCACTACTTGGTGTTCCTCAGTGGCACCCACTGCCCACAAAGCCACACTCCCTTGGACTACCTTAGGATCTATACTATTGGTCTCTCCTGCTATCTCCAGTACCATTTCCCATCCTTCCTCCCTTGTGTATTGTTTCAAAATTCTCATTTCCCACACTCCCTGGCAGTTCCCTGACGTTCTGCTTCCTTCCTGATGCACCTTCTTGCTTGGGCCACCTTTACCTGAATTGCTCCTCCTTCCGCAATTCCTCTGAGCCACAAGGAACCATTTTCCAAACCTCCCAGGCCATCCCAAGTGGGCTGAGGTGCCCCCCGTGCTCCCCATCTTCCTTGTTCTTGCCCTCTCTCAATCTCTCTCACAGCATTGATTGCATTTCAGGTTTTATTTATTTATATATTTATTTTTTAAAAATATTTATTCATTTGTTAGAGAGAGCACGTAAGTGCAGAGCAGTGGGAGAGGCAGAGGGAAAGGCATTAGCAGACTCCCAGCGGAGCAGGGAGCCAGACAGAGGGTTCTGGTCTCCATCCCAGGACCTGGAGATCATGACCTGAGCAGAAGGCGGCCACTTAACCCTCTGAGCCACCCAGGGTCCCTGCGTTTCAGGTTTTAGACAGTCTGCTCAGGTGTGTTTCTCAGGACTGGGGTGTGAGTTCTTCTTAAAAAGGTTTTATTTATTTATTTGACACAGAGAAAGACCACAGTAGGCAGAGAGGCAAACAGAGAGAGAGGAGGAAGCAGGCTCCCCGCAAAGCAGAAAGCCCAATGCAGGGCTCTGTCCCAGGACCCTGAGATCATAACCTGAGCCAAAAGCAGAGGCCTTAATCCACTGAGCCACCCAGTCGCCCCGTGGGGTGTGAGTTCTTTGAAAGCAAAGGGATGGCCCAGTCATGGGGTGTCGCTGGGTCCTGGCATGGTGCCCAGCACACAGTGAACACGGATACATACGGTTGAGTTGAACTCCATGTGGGTGAAGGTTTTGTGGGTGGTGCTGGTGGGGACTGACTGTGGTCTCATTCAAAGCTAGGAACCCTGGTGACTCCCTGGCATGTCAGGGCCCCTGGGATGCAAATCTGGGAGTAACCAGTGTTTACTGGGAGAGCAGGAAATCAAGCAGTACCAGAGGGAGGAGGAAAGCAGAGGCAGACAGGGCTGGTAATTTGCCCTGCCCCAGTGGGCTCCAGCTCAGAGTGGAGCGGATGGGAGCTGTGGGCTTCTTTCCAGATCCGCGCTTCCCAGCGCTGAGGACGTCCCCCTTGCACACACCCCCCCCCTCGGACTGGGGGGACAGACCAGCATTTGTGGCGGGAGAACGACTTGAGGGGCGGATTCACAAGGTATGGGGATGACAGGGGTGTGGAAGCAGGGTAGGCAGAGACTAACTCTGGGAAGGGCAGATCTCCCTTCTCTCCAATGTGTTTATGTGTACTGGGGGTAAGACTGCCCCACCCCCGGGAAGTGAGTGATGACGGTCCCCATCTTTCCAGGCCCCGGGTGGGGGGAGGGGCCGGCTGGAGTCGCCGAGGACAGAGAGGCCTCTAGTGGCCACCGTGGGAAGCAAGAGAGGGCGAGGAGGGGCGGGAGGGCACTTCCTGCCCAGGGCCTGGGGCTGCCCAGTTTTGCAAAGGAAGTGCTGCCAGGGCCAGAGGGGTGGAGGCAGGAAGTGGGCCAGAGGCTCGTGCAAGGGCGCGGCCAGGGAAAGGCGGTGCGGAGGTCGACACCGATCGCCGGCCCACCGTTTCCCCAAAGACCTTGACGCCTCCGTGGGCCCGCCCTTCCCGACACCTCGGCCAAAGTTCTTCCGTTTGGAGCTGAACTTGGCTCCCCAGGAACTCGCCCCGCCCCCCACGCCCTGCTCGGGGGCCGCCGCAGCCCCTCCCCTCTACCCCGGGACAGAGGCCACACCCCTCCCGCCTGCAAATACCTTCCAGGGGCCTCCCCTGGGGACGCAGGCCAGCTTTACTTTACAGCTAATACTGGTGAGCCCTCCGCTTGCAGGCATTTAATCAACTGCAGAGAGGGCACTTCTCCATTTTGCAGGTCAGGTAACTGGGGCTAAGAGAAGCATATTAAATATTACAGCGTTGCACGCGTGTCCACTCACCGCCGTGCTCTTGCACACTTAAAGCCCCCGGAGGCCTAGGACAGCCCCTCCCTCCACGCCCCCCAAAGGATTTACTGGAGGGTGTGTCCTCATAGGACACAGGACCTCTCCCCGCTTCAACATCCCCCCCCCCCAGTGACCACAGAAACATGATGGGGGTCTGGCGTTTTTAGTTCTTGTCATACTGTGGGGCTCTCCATCACACAGAAGGCACTTAAATGGGAAGGTCATCAATTCAGGCCAGCCTTGTCCTTCCATCCTCAGTTCTCTGGGGCAGAGGGGCCCTGACCTCTTCCCCTGCACTCCCTTGGCACTGGTATGTGGGTCCCCGAAACCGTTAAGCCCTGGGGAGAGCCCAAGGCCTTGACCTCCAGACTCAGCATTTTGGGGAAGGGGTTCCAGATAAAGAAGTCAAAATGGGAAGGCAGGATGTCTTGGGAGCTGCCCCCAGCCAGCAGGGGGTGAGGAGGGGGCGGGGGAGGGGGCACATGGGGTGGGTTGGCACAGGGGGAGGTGGACAGCTTGGCCAGGCTTTCTGGAGACCCCCAAACCTCTCAAGAAAGGCCCCACCTCCTACAGCTCCCCTAAAGGCACCGGTGAAGTATGAAGTGGGTGGGGAGGCGCCCATTAGAGGCAGAGAGCCCCACACACTCAGCTGGTGGACCTAGCACAGTGCCAGGCTCAGGGAAGGTGCTAATGTGTTTTGAATGAATGAATAATTGGAACAAAGAGGTTGTGAGGGGCAGAAGACAGGGCTTGGGGCCCCCTCGGCCCCGCCTGTTTCATTCAGAAAATAGCAGTTTAAAAAATGTAAAAATCCTTTCCCTCCCTCCCCACAATTTATGGGCCAGGAAAAGGGTGAAGGAGGGGGTCTCTCTACCTCAGCCCTCCCTCTCCCCTTCCCCTAAAAATCTATATACACATATACATATTTATATGGCACCACAAAGGGGTCCAGGGTCCTGCCTCTACCCCCACACTAAGAGTGGGGGGAGTCAAGCCCCAGGGCCTTGGGCTGGTGAAGGCAGAGTGAGGGGCCAGGGCTTGGTGTGGGGAGGCCTCCAGCTGCTGCTGAGCCTAAAGAAGCTGGACTCTGGGGTTTCGGAGGACACAGCCCACTCACTTCACAAGTGGTAACAGATCTTCTCCCCTCCCTGCCCTTCTAGGCAGAGATTGGTGGGGGCTGTATCTGTCCCAAGGGAGGAGGTGGGGAGGCTGGTTCCTCCCCCCACCAGCCTAGACTACAGCCATCTGGAGACTGTTCTAGGCCAGAGTGGATCCGATCACGGCCCTGGGAAAACAGCACAGGGCAAAGGGCTCTATGCAAGGCACTTGGTGTCCACCGTTCCCAGGCTGGGGGCCCAAGGCACGGGGCAGCAGGAAGCCTGCCCCTCCCCCATATAGAACCAGAAAGGGCCAAGGGGCCCAATTTGGCAGCAAAAGAAACATGGCAGCAAAGAGAGAAAGAGAGGGAGGGGGAGCAGCACACAGGGCCCCCCAGGTCCCCCAAGAAGGAGGAGGAGGAGGTTCTAAGGCACTGACACAGGGACCCAGAGGCTCATCGCCCTTGGTGCAGCCTGGTGCCCCCTGCATAGCCTGGCCGGGCAGGCGGGGAGGGCCCACTTCCCCATGACGCTGAGGTGGCGGCCGTGGCCACAGGTTTCCTCAGGCCAAGTCCATGTGTGCGGGGTGTGGGCCTCAGTCAGGGGCAGGCAGGTCCTGGCCCCAGGGCACCTCACTAGCTGCCGGGCCGTGGCTGCCTGAGCACCGAGTACACGTCATCCACGCGGCTGAGCTGTTCCAAGAAAGGCAGGAGGTCATGGAGCTCGGTGTCGCTCATGTTGTCAAACCAGGAAGCCACCGGTACCTGGGTGGAGGGGGGGGCAAGTGATGGGGGCAGGTGGCTCTGGGTGCGGGGTGTCCAGACCAGCTCTGAGCACCCACTGCTTGCTGGGACACCCCGGGGAGCCCCTGAACTACGGTTTTCAAACATTTCTGACAGCAACCCACCGTAGACCTCATTTACATATATGATAAAGCACGGATTTTATAAAATTATACTTAACCTTATTGTGTGCAAAGCACTCCAGTATTTTCTGTTCTCTTTAGTTCTTTAAAAAATCCAACTCCGACCCACTACATTGTTTCTGAGACCCACGACTAGATCACCAACGGGCTATTTTCAGAAACTGAAACTGCTCCATTAGGCAGCAGCCCCCCACTCCAACCCTGGTGGGCACCTTCTCCCTCCAAGCCAAGTGGATGGAAGGCTCGGTAAGGTCTGAAAAGCAGTGGTAGTGGGTGGGTGAGGCAAGGGGGTGGCAGGCTCAGCTCCCTGAGGTCAGGAAGGAGGACGACGAGGGCACCAGGCCCCAGACACCACTAGCACAGCAGTGGGGAGGTGAAGGAGGCCCCAGTGGCTGGACTATTTTCTTGGATCTCCGCCCCCAACCCCATCCTGCCCGGCACTCACAGCGTTGTCTGGATGGAAGACATAGGAGGCGGGTGAGTTGTCTAGGATGAGCACCCGCCGCAGGTCTCGGCCCAGCCGGCTCAGGTCCTTCACGTAATTCCCCCGATGGAAGACGCAGGACTCACGAAACAGCCGCGCCCGGAAGGCCCCCCATTTGTCCAGCAGATCGGCCACTGGGTCTGCGTACTACAGAGTGGAACACGGGTCACCTAGGGCCGAAGAGGACCCAGAGATCCATCCAGCTCCAGGCTGGAGGCAGAGGGGAGGCGGGTGGCCTCAGGAGCTCTTCAGGGGGCAGGGCTCACCTTGGCAAGGCTGGCGGTGAATAGCACACACTCAAAGAGCTCGCCCATTCGCTGCAGGAACTCATCCACGTGGGGTCTCTTCAGCACATAGACCTAGGGGGTGGGCCAGTGAGGGACCTGCTGGCCCACAGGCCAGGGTGAGGGTGGGGTGGGGCGGGGTGTCTGAGGACCAGAAGGGAGGCTGGTCCCAGGACCTGCAGGCTCCACTTGGCCAGCACCTGTCCTTCCAGAAGAGGATCAAAATGAACCTCCAACTTCTAGCTTCAGTTTCTGCCTCATGGGGAATCCCTAATTCCCAGTCTTTCCCCCACCGTGGCCTTAGGCAGATGTACAGGCCCAGGGGCAGCCCCCTTACCCCGAGGCTGCAGGGCACCGGTCCCCGAGCCAAGTAATGGAGAACAGGCTGGGCAGCACACAACCTATCCTGAATTACTTGAACTGGGTCCCGGGCAAGGGGGGGCAAGGGGGCGCCAAGGAGGAACCCCACTCCCTGCAGGCCTGGGAGCTGGGCCAAGTCCCCAAGGGTCTGTGTCATCTTGGGCGCAAGTCTCACACCCCCGCCCCGGGCTTCTGTTCCACCTCTACCCAAGTCCCACCTGGGGTTCTCACAATTGGTGAGAGGAGCCTGGGGTCTGGAAGGCAGGTGCCAAGCCCGCCACCTCCCCCCCACACCCAGCCCCTCACCTGATGGACCACCCCATCAATCTCCACGGGGATGATGAAGTCAGCGTTGTTCACTGGCTGTGGGGGGAAAAGGAGCTGCTGGGCTGGGCCCGCAGAGACCACCCCGCCCCAAGTCCAGGGTGGCCCCCTCAGAGACCCCAGGCTGAGGGTTGCTGGGCAGGGCCCACCTTGAAGGAGCTGTGCACCAGAGTCTCATCCAGGTCGATGACCACACAGATCTTGTCCACATCCTGGGCCTTGGCCTCTGGGAGCAAGTACTGGACTGGGGTCTGCTGCAGGGATGGGCGAAGTAGTTTGGGGCACCTCTCTCTCCTAAGGCCCCTTCATTTCTCCTACATGGGTCGTCCCTCCCCCAGCCCTCTACCTGAGGAGATACAAGGGTTGGTGGGGAGAGACCACTGCCTTCCGAGCTTTGCCCCCTGCCAACTAGGGCCTGGGGCAGGCCGCCTCCCTCTGGGCTTCACTTTCCCACTTGGGAAGCCAAGGGAGAGAAAAGCTTCCATCTTACAGGGGAAATCCAGAGTTTCCTTGGCTGAGGGGCCCTCGCTTGGGTGGCAGTCCTGGGACATTTCAGAGTCAGGCTGGGAAGGAGCCTGGGGGGGAGGGTGCAGGTCTTGGGAGGGGGCCTCCCCTATGTTATAGGGCCTGCAGACAGGTCCTGAAAAGCCCCTTCCCAGAAACCTCCCCCAGCCTGAACCCAGATGCCCACCCCCGCAGCTCCCAACTCGCCATCACGCACCTTGGGAACAGCTCCGTTCTCCTCCACCAGCAGGGGCGCCCCACTGTGCGCAGGCAGGGCCTCCCCATCGTCCCGGCAGACGCAGCAGAAAAGCGAGCGGAGGATGCCCCGGCTCCGGGGCTTCTGAGAAGCCGTTGACTTCTGGTCACCTGAAGCAGGGAGGCCCGAGGTAGGGGTGTGAACCCTAGCCTGCCGAGTAGTGCGTACGTGCCCAGGTGTAAAGTCCTGATAACCCTGACTCCAGGCCACCCCCTGGTACCCACAAATCCTCCTAGTGTGGCCACAAAACCCCCCTCATTCGGCCGTGGGGTGGCTACTCTCTGTGGGCTTTCTCTTATCCTACCAAAACGTCATCACTCCCGAGGGATGAGGCCCACTGGGGATGCCTTCTGACACCCACCTTACCTGAGCAGCCCCTGCTCGCTGGGGCCCCTAAGGAGGAGTACTGGGGCCTGGGGCCCTGCCGTCCACTCCCGCCCTCCTCCCAGCCTTTCCGCCCACGTGGGTCCAAAGTCCTTATGAAGCTGGGCGCGGAGGCTGGGAGTGGGGAGCCTGGAGTCAGTGCCCCACGGCCATCAGCCGGCCCCGCCTCCTCCGCCTCGCCCCGCCCAGACCTCCAACCTAGAGCCGAGCATCCGCCGCCTGATTGACGGGCCCACCCTCCACCGCCCCTCTACCGGGCCCCCTGCCTTCGGGCGGAGCTAGGCCCTGGCCAGAGCTCCGCGGACCTGGACCTGGAGGACCTTCCTAGCCTCTGAGGTCAACACAGGGACAGGGAGGGGCAGAAGCCCAGCCTAGACTCTCCAGCCCCCGGGGGCCCGGCCGAGGCAATGGGCAGCACCGCTTACCCGGTCGGTCTATGTGTGCACAGGCCCGGCGCCCAAGGGCCTGCAACCGGGGCGCCCGGTGTTCAGCCCGATGCACGGGACTTCGGGTGCGCTAGGGACCCTTAGAAGTGGCTGCCCCACTCTTGTGCCTCTAAGGGGCCCAGTGCTCCCACGCGTGACACGGAAGTTTGTTGGGATCGTAGCGGTGTATTGGCGGGAGATCCTTCCAACCGTCCCCAGCCCGCTGTCACCTCGGCGCCCCCTCCGGCGACCCAACCAGACCGCGGCCCGGGGCGGAGCCTCAGCGGGTGGCCTAAAAGCGCCCTCTTCAACCCCCCATCTCTCAGCCTCATTGGCGCCAATGGGGGGGCGACAGTCGGGCAAAGCGCAATGCCAGCCCGGAAGACCCGGAAGGAACCCACTCTCCACCCTTGCCTCAGTTTCCCCAACTCGAGCGTTCGGGAGCGCCCCAGTGGCTCCAGGCCCCGCCCCGCGTCTCCGAGCCTGGGCGATTTCAAACTCTCCCTGCTCCCTCTCCGGCTGGGAGCTTTGAGCTCCGCACTGGCGGGCGCCCAAGGCGGCGGCGGCGGAGACTGCCCCGGGAAGGATCTCGGCCCCCTCCTCCTCCCATTCCGCGGCGCCCCGGCCGCAGCCCCCTCCGCGCTGCCCGAGTACCTTTGCCCCGTAGCGGGCCCCGCGCCTCCTCCTTGGTGATCTGAGTAATGACGGCCGAGCTGTCCATGGGGCCGGGCGCGCTCCGCTCCGGCCGGACTCTGGCCCGGGCGCCCGGCCTCCCCCCCGGCTCGGGCCGGAATCGGGGCGCGGGGGGGAGGGGAGGGGTGGGAGGGAGGGATCCCCGCGAGCTTCGGAGGGGAGGGGAGCCAGGTTCTGAGGGGGAGGGGGAGGGAGGGGGCACGGAGGAAACTTTGTTACAACATGGAGTTTCCTCCCCGCGAGGCGGATGCAAACATGGAACCCGGGCGCTGTTTCAAGGCTCCCCCTTAAAAGGGCAACGGCTTCGGCGTGACCTGGACTCGGCCGGGGCTTTCATCACGGCTGGGGCCGGCGCGGCGCGGCTCCGCTGGCGGGGAGGCGGGCTCGGCCGAGTTCCTGCCGCGCTCCAGGGGGCGTCGCCTCTCTTCCTGCCGCTCGCCTGCGGGGCCGAGCCTCTGCGGCTGCGTGGCAGGACCGGCACCCGGCCCTCTGTTCCAGACAGCCGAGCGCCCGCGGCCAGGGCCAGGGCCCACCCCACCCGCCCCGAGCGCCCACGCCGGGGAGTGCCCGAGGGCGGCGCGGCTCCACCTCTGCGCTTTGCGAGGGCTCAAGACTAGCCGCTTCTAGGTTTCCTCGTCTGGGAAACGGGAATAACGCTCTCTGGTCTGCAAATTGTGCCTTCAGTGGTTGCAGGGGCCGCCTCGCAGGAAAATCCTGAGCGCGTGAAGGCTCTCTGCCAGCTCCAAAAGGCTGTGCAGATCCGCAGAATTGTGCTTTTGACCGAACTGTGACCGTCAATGCCCACCGCAGTTTTGGGGTGGTAACCTGGATCTGTAGGGCATGAAAATTACGACTCTCCGCGCTAGAATGCCCCTTGCGGACATCGCCCAGTTTCCCCTACGGATAACCCGCACGTCCGCGCCCAAGGCAGGGCACCAAGCCCCTAAGTGCCTCAGGGCCTTCGTGTGCGCTGTTCCCTCTGCCTGGATGGCGCTTCCAGCCTCGTCATGGAGTCAGAGCCCACTGACTCGACACCGCACCTTCTCCAAGAGACCTTCCTAGACCCTTCCTCTACTCCCCACGCTGGCCACGCTGTAATTGTTGGGGCGGGGGGTCACGCGGTGCCCGCACGCAGTGGGCGCTTAATCCCGGTGGTCCCAGTTTCTGACGGGGGGGTCCACAGACATCATCTGTTTGTACGACCTGAAACACCCATTCCACTTGGGGTGTACGGAAACAGCAGCTGGCGTGGGGCGCCCGTTTTCACGAGGATTCTTCTCGAGGGAAACTCCCGTGTTATGCGCCCCGAGGTCTGCGAGTGTTTTTGTCTTGTTTTGTTTCTCCTGTTTATGGAGTTCTTTCCATCCTCCTTACTATTTTGTGTTCACCATTTAAGAAATAATAATAACGCCACCCCCTGACAAACACGCCCCAGCACTTCCTTCCCCCGCGGGGCCTCGGTGGCTGGGCGGAGCGGGCGCGTCCTGTCCCGTCCAGCCGCCTAGTGCTAGCGCCGCGCACGTCCTCCAGGCCCTGGGCGGGGTGGGTTGGAGGGGGAGCCGGGGAGGGGAGAGGCCCCTCGCCGGGGAGGCAAGGCAGGAGAGCTGCGCCGGCACAAAGGCGCGCCAGCTTTGTGCCCCGCGACAGAGAGAGGAGGTGGCCCGGGGCTGGGTGGGACTAACTCCACCCCACCCCCGAATCCGGCTCCAGGCCAGACCCCGCGGCCCTCCTGCGGCCCTCCGGCGCCCACACCGACGCCAACGTTGCATTTAATCCTAATAATCGCCAAGGTGGAGCGAGAGCTCCGTCAGCGTCCTGCTCTGGCGGTGCCGGTAATTTGTTCACTCCTCAGAACGACCCTCTCGTTCTCCCATTTTACAGATAAGGAAACTGAGCTTTAGAAGTGTAGCGACTGGACCCAGCCTTCCCAGAGGCGACGGTGGAGATGGGGTTCTAGCCACTGAGCCGAGACCCCTCCCCTTCGGTTGAGCCCCGGGGCTGGGTGTCAGCTTTATCTCGGTATGCCCAGCTCGCACAGACCCCAAAAGGAAATGTGTGGTGGAAGACTGAGTGAAACCCTGGCCTGGTTCCTGGCCTGAGCAGGGCGGCTCACCGTCCTCTCCTTTCATTTCTCCCTCTCTGAGGGCTGGAACCTGGCTGGCTGTTGGGCGGGTCGCTGCCCACCCACCGCCCATCCCTGTCGCCTGCCCTCTGTAACACTAGCCCCCTCCAAGCCCTCTTCCCCTGGGAGACCTTCCCAGGCTCCAAAGCCTTCCTGGTGGACCTTCCCCCAGGGAGGGGTGGTAACTAGGGAGTCAGGAGGTCCCCTGCGCTGTGGAGAGGTTGTCTATGGAGACCAAGGAGAGGTGGAAGAATACAGGAGGGTCTTGGGCTTCCTCCCTGGGAGGGGGGCCGTGTCCACACCCAGCTGTTATCCCCTAACTGCACTGTCCCAGCAGCTGGAGGGCACCTTACCCACAAGTTATTTTTCTCCTTGCACCTCAGGAGGAATCAGATCACGGCTGTGGGCCTAAAACACCAGGACTCTGATGGGTTCTGACTAGCAGCTGCGTGCGGACCAGTGTCTCCTGCATTCAACACCTCAGCTTCCTCATCTGCCAAATGGGGTTGCTAAGAGCCTAACTCAGGCAAGTCAAAGTGGGGGGGAGTTCAATACAGAAAGGGAGGGTGTACTCCGCACACCCCTGGTTGGAGAATCTGGGTGCCAGGCCCCTTCCCACCCGAGGGGCTGAGGAAGTATCCCACCAGAGCTACTAGAGGGGTGGAGGGCAGCCCCTTGTAAGGGCTTGCCTGTCCAGAAATGTCTGACCTTGGTCTGATCTTATTGCTAACCCCTTGCCCAGGCCCAGGGTAGCCCGGTAGCTGACCCTTAGTCCTTTCCCCTCCCTGCCTTCCTTGCACCCACATTCTCAGTGGCAGCATTAAGTATTCAGATGACCAGCCTGCTCATTCCTTTGGGGTCCCTGGGCCTGCCCTATAAGATCCAAGAACTCCCGACAAAGTTGCACGTCTGTTTTGCACATCTGCCCTCCACTCCTGGCAGCTTCAGTCTCTTTTGGCTGCGGCCACTTCCCCATTCAGCTTTCAAAATCCTGTTCAGGAGTTACCTGCTCTGGACCAGGCCTCTCTTTTCCAGGTGTGCCTGACACAGG
Source organism: Spilogale gracilis (assembly GCA_004023965.1). Classification (NCBI taxonomy): domain Eukaryota; kingdom Metazoa; phylum Chordata; class Mammalia; order Carnivora; family Mephitidae; genus Spilogale; species Spilogale gracilis. The sequence goes on from PITA01007347.1 coordinate 58,106, forward strand.
TTGTTCCCTGGCCCCGCTGTTGAGTGATTTGCTGTCACTGCACGTAGCTGGCTCCCCCTACTGGAGTGCGAGCAACTTGAGAGCTGACGTCTTTTATTCGGGACTTTGCCTCCCTCCCCCACGTCTAGCAGAGGGATGGCACCCAATTAATAGTGAATTGATAGAGAGGGGTGTGCAGGGGTACGGCTGGGGACACCTCCAGGAAGCTGGAGAGGAGTAATGGAAGATGCCTCTTTCTCCATTATCCGGCCCTCATCCATCCCCCTCTTCAGCTAGCATGGGTTCCACCTTCTCCAGGGCCAAGCCCAGAAGTGGATACAGCGGCCTTCTAGCTCAGGTGCTGTACCCTCTCCCACCGTTTCTCTGGTTGGACCAGACCTGTCTCATCCCGTCCCTCCTTCAGGGCCCCACTCGCATCGTTGCCCTTTTAAGAAATAGGAAATTCTTCTCATAAACAAGCGCCCCAACAAGAACGCGGAGCTTGCCCCACCAAATCTTGGGCGAACGGGGGGGGGGGTTTCCCAGGCACAAAGCTAGCTCCAGGCTAAACCCAGGGAAAAGCCTAGCGGCCCCTTCTCGCCACCACTCTCCGCAGCTCAAGGGCTGGGGTCCCAGAGACCCAATGAGGCAGGAGGAGGGACTTGGGGGAGCCTAGAAACAGCCCAGGGAGCGTCTGTAAAGTGCAACCTCTGCACGGGGCGGAGGGGTTTCTGGCGGCTCCCAGCGGCCGCAGGGGTTCCCCGCCCACATAGCACCCCCCGCATTGCCCCCCTTCGCTCCGCTTCGCCCGGTCGGATTGCGAGGCCCCAGGGCGCGAGGCTCGAGTGCCCGCCTCCTCTTCCAGGGCCGGGAGGGGCGAGGCCGTGACGGGGAGTGAGGGCGCTTGGGACCGTCCCTGCCCCTAGGGGGAGCAGGGAGTAAGTGCAGAGGGAACGTTAAAAGCGCGGCGTGGGAGTCCCCGCCGCCGGGTCCCCTGGGGAGAAGGCAAATGAATTGGGCCTAGGAGGCACGGACTCTTGAGTTCCACGACCCGGTGCCTGAGGAGGGGACAACTGCGCCTCCGTTTTAGTGCCTGGAAAGTGGGTTGCGGGTGGAACAGAAAGTCTGAGGCTACTCCAGCAGAGTAGGAGCGAACTGACCTCGGAGTAGAGGGCTTATTCTAAGGCTTCAAGGATTCGCGCTTTCTGGATTTCTGCTCTCCGGCTCTTTTGAATGAGAAGTGAACTAGCATTTATTGAGCATTCATCAGACTATCCTAAGCGCGGGTCTGGAGCCGGTGTCCCGCCCCCAACTGGGTCCCTCCATCTGGTCACTCCTATAGGTGCTCAATAAATATTTTTGGAATTACTATTATATTTAAGTCCCGAGTGTCAGGCAGTGTTAAGGTGCTTTATATCCATTGCAAGTATGGTGTTGTCCCCATTCGATAAATGAGAACACAGGCTGGAAATCACTTGTCCAAGCTGGAAACAGCAGGTTCCTAGAGAATCCAGGTTGGCCTGCCTCCAAAACTCCCACCCCATCTTGCTGCCTTCAGACACGCCCCAGCAGGCCAGTCTGCCCCAGTCATCCCACCCGCCCAGCCAGGCCATGGTGAAGTTCATCCAGAGATCTTATCCCCTCTCCTCCTCTTCAGGAAGCCCATACAAGAAATGTTGATGGGAGCTGTGGACCAGAAGGGTGGCTCCATGGGCAATGAGACAGGTCCAAACCTGGGAGACGGGCGACCATGAGTCCGGGAGAGAGTAAGACCTACCAGGAAGCTGGGTTGCGTCCCCTTCCCCCAGTGCCCTCCATCCTTCCCCTCCTTTCCTTGCCTCCCCCAACCCCAAGGCACCCTCTGGCCCTGCAGTACCAGATAGGTGGTGAGGCCCAGGTAGACCGCAGCCAGCAGAGCTACAAGGACGAAGTAGGCCGGGTGGGGGAGGCTGGGCAGGTAGGTGACCACAAAGTAGAGGTTGATGGCACAGACCAGCGCCATGATGAAGGATGTGATAGCTTTGCTCAGCCTGGGGGACAGGAGGGAGGCTCAGGACTGGCTGCAACTCCTCCTCCTCTCCACTGCCCCAAGCCAGCCTGGAGGAGACTGAGGGCATACACAAAGCCACCTTCTCCAGGCTGTGGGGCCTGGAGCAGCAGAGCCCTAGCCAGTGCCTGTCTCCTGGGCCCTCTGCCTCCACACTAGCAGGATCTGGCAAGAGCAGAGTCTAGGGTGAGCCGGTGAGGAGCTCAGGCAGCCGCCCTCCCCAGGTTCCAGTCCTGGTTCCCCACACTTGACCCTGCACACGTTCTTTAACCTTCATGAGCTTCTCTGGATGCTGGTAATTCCTACCTCTGGGTGGTTGTAAGGATCATATGCAGAGTGACAGTCCAGTGTTGGGTGTGGGGGGTACTCACCAGCCACTGGCAAACTCTTGCATGATGGCTGGCATGCTGGTGAACGTCAGGATAGGCAGCACAGCGAAGGGAAGCTGGGGAGAAGCAGAAGGTTGGGGCTGAGGGGCCCTGCCCTCCCAATACAGCAAGAAGGGAGGTGCAGGGCAGGGCTCCAGTCCTGCTCTGCCTCTGTGCCCTTGGGCAAGTCCCCTAATCACTCAGAACCTCAGGTTCTCCACCCTGTGCCTTCCAGAGTTATGAAGCTTCAAAGCAGGAGAAAGCATGTGGGGGCTCTGGTCCCAGGCTGCCTGTGTTTGAATGCCAGCTCTGCCACTGGTCACTTAACTGTGTACATCAGTCTTCCCACCTGCGAAATGGGAACAGTGGTGGTTCCCATGGGGACTGCTGTGAGCCTTAGAGGCAAGGTGTGTTGGGATGAGTGTTAAAGGGTGGGGGGCAGGCTCCACATGGAGGATGGCTGTGGTTCCTGTGTAGCTCTGCAGGGGCAGGGGTGCCAGGGACCACGGGCTCACCAGCAGGCTCTGCAGCACGTTGAGCAGGTCGTTGAGACCTGACAGGTCTTTCAGGTCCCTGAAGACTGCCACGAGCACGGTGGGCAGGATGGCGCAGGATCGAGTGAGGAGCACGCGGGCGAAGCGTGACCACCGCAGCTTCAGGAAGCCCTGGGGTGTGGAGTGGGCACCTTGGTGGTGGGGTTTAGGACTAGAGATTCCAGAGGAGGGATCCTCTGTTGTCCCTCAGTCCATCTCGCACCAGGGGGAACCCCCTGTTTTTCCATCTCTGACCCTAGTTGGCAGAGAGAAGATGGATGAGGAGAAATGGTGAGGGGGTTCCCCCACAGCTGAATGCTTAAGACTAAGTTTTTTGGGGAAAGGCTCCTATATTAATTGTGGGTCTGCAGACTTGAACCAGTAGCTTCACTTCTCTGCAGGTTTTCTCATCCTTAAAGCAGGGCTCACAATAGCGCCACTGGGCTGATAGAAGGAGCAATGAAGCTGATGTCTGAGGCCTCAGTAGCGTACCCGTTGACCTGGAACTCCTGACCCTTCCCGGCCCGCCCCTGACCCCACCTCCATCACAAACTGTCCCGCGTAGGTGCCGGTCATGGTGGAGCTCTGCCCGGCCGCTAGGAGACCCACGGCCCAGATGTAGAGGGCAACCGGGCCGAAGACGCAGCCCAGGATCACGCCCTGCGGAGCGAGGTGTGGTTAGATCTGTGGCACCGCCCCTCGCGCAGGCTCCGCCCCCAGGTGGGCGTGGCGACGAGCCCGGTGGGGCTGGACTGTTACCTTCTACGCCCACCCCTGCCTGGTGCTTACTCCTTGGTAAATGTCCACCTCCACCGTAAGGTTGTTCTTGGGGAAGATCTTGGCGTAGTTGTGGAGGCTGCTGTTAGCACAGACGTTGAACTGCGGACACCGGGACGGTAGAAGGAGATGTGAAGTGCACAGTCTCAGAAAATCAGACAGCCAGGCCTTGACCAGGGGCCAAAAACTGGTGACCCGCGGGCTGAATCCGGCCAGATATATTTTGCTTGACTAACGAATGTTTTTCCTCTGTAATACGAATTTGTTGCCAACATCTAAAATTGAGAAAATTCACACGGGAACCCGGTTTCTAGGGTTCTGTTGGATTTGTAAGGGCTGGCATTACCACAAAGAGACAGTTGGGCTGGCAGTGACCCAAGCTGCTTCACAGTCCCCTCTCCCTTACACTGGACCCACTTACTACAGCCCTGAGACTGCCCGGTCCTTAAGGCCACCGAGCAAGAGAGTGGCAGCACCTAAGTCCCCAGAGGCATGGTGAGCCCTCCTCCCAGCAGTGCTCAGCATTCAGTAAGCACCCCGTGCTGCTAGCAGTAGCAGTTGTAGAGCCACAAGGCAGAGACCCACTGAGAAAGGCAGAGAGGCACAGGTCCCAAATCCCAGAGAGCCAGCGAGGAGCTTTGTATCCTTGGCTGCTCTAGCCCCAGGGTCGAGGTGTTGCTGAGCCATAACATAGAGTCGGTAAATCTTTGCTGAGTGGATGATGGCTTATCTGCTAACAATGAAGATGACCAGGAGAGAGGACTCGAGAAGAAAAGGACTGCTGGAACATTCCCAACTCTGTGCTTCTGCTCAGGCAGACACGGACTCCCAGAATGCCCTCCCTGCAGTTCGCTGGACAAATTCTGGCCATCCTTCAAGGTACAACTGGACTGCTGGCTCCTCTGAGACTCAACTCCTCCCCGTCACTTCCTTTGGATGTCTGTGCCTTGCCCCCCCCCTCCCTGGGGGTGGGTTGCCTTGGGGGGACCCATGACTTTACCGCAGAGTAGGGGAGGGGTCTCAGCCAGAGGCCAGGCCACAGAGGCCCTCCCTTACCAGTGCCAGAAGTGTGGGACACTCAAAGGACTCAGATGCGTTGCCCAGTGTCCCCAGCAGAGCCTGCAGGGCTTGAGGGATGGGGAGGCCGGCTGTGGCTGTGCGGGGAGGTATATCTTACCGCAGCCTCATTGGTTTGCTGGTAGAAGGCCTGCCCAAACACAGCTACAACAAAGAGATTGATGAAGAAGGAGACAGACAGGGCAATGGTGGCCTCAATCAGGAAGTACATGTTGGCTTCTCGGATGTCCGTCCTGCGGGACCGGTCTATCTCCCGAGACTAAGAAGGTCAGAGGGGAGGAAAGAGCCAAAGTTCCTCAAAGCTCCCCCAACATTCTCTACCTTCACACTTCTACCTAGGTTCCCTTAAAACCCCAGTTCTTTCTAAAGCGCTCCCCATGGCAGTTCGGGACAGGCCTGGGCCAGCTGACCCCCTCCTGTAGGCCCAGTTATATTCTGCCTTGGGGCCTTTGCACTTGCCATTCCCTCTGCTTGAAAAATCTTCCCCCCTGATCTTCCCATCCTTCATGTTTCAAAGGTTACCTCCTTAGGAAGACCTTTCCGGTCTATCTTTTCTGAAGCAGCTCCTGCTTAGTCATTTTCTATCATATTTCTCTCCTTCCTTCAAAGCACCTTTCACAATCTATAATTCTTTCCTTTACCTGCTTACTTGCTCCTGGTCTGCCCGCCCCGCTAGAATACAAGCCCTAGAAAGGCAGATGATCGGTTTGCCTTTTCATCATTGACCCCCGATTTCCAGCCCACAGTAGACACCCTATTACTACATATTGAGTAAGTAGAGAATGATTCACTTCCCGCCTAAAATATGCAAGGCAGGAGCCAGAGGGGCGGAGCTCCGGGCTCGGTGGCGACGCGAGCTGGGCGCCAGCCAGCAGGCCCTTCTCCCTCCTGGTCCCTCTGCTCACCTTCACCAGGGCCGAGTGCAGGTAGATATTGTGAGGCATGATGATGGCGCCGACGATGCCCACGGCCTGCAGCAGCTCTGCACGGCCGCAGCCCGAGCACGAGGGCAGGAGCAGGCCCCGGAGAAGCGCCAGCTGGGCGGGCCGCGCCACCACGTACTATGGGGAGACACCTGGTGAGGCCGAGCCCTGGGCGGCCATTCCCACCATCCGCCGGGACTCTGGCCGCTAGGGGGCAGGCTTGCAAGGGGCACGGAAGAATGGCGGTGGTGGAGGGTGTTGCGGCCCTGGCTTCCCACCTCGTAGCCGAAGGTCAAGGCCATAATTGTAATAAGGAATCCAAAAAAGGCTTCCAGCTTCCGCAACCCTAGGGGGGAAAGCAAAGAGTCACAACAACAACAACAACAACAACAAAAATTGTAACGTAAGCGATTAATTAATGGTGTAGATGAAGAAACCCAAGTCCAAGTAACTCGCTCAAGGCCCTTCTTCGCCTCTCAGGACAGCACAGTGTGGTTTGTACAGCCGCTTCTCACAACCCCGTCCCCTGTGAGACGAGGGGCGCACCCACCATAGTTGTCAAGGAAGAGGAAGAAGAAGGTGTCCACGATGGTGATGAGGACTCCGCCCCAGAGTGGGATTCTGAAACGGGAGTGTCCAGGGTCAGCCCCGCCCAGGGGCAAGGGTCTGGAACTCCCCTCCTCAGGGCAGGAGACCTCATAATCTGGCTAACTGGGAGCAAGGAGCAGGGAGCCAGGGTGGCCCCAGGCAGCTAAGGGAGAGGGGAGAGGAAGCGTGCTGGGGATGGGAAAATGGCACAAAACAGGAGGAAGGGCCGAGCGGGGTGGGGGACCAGCATGGCTGCCAGCATGGGGCTGTGGTCCCGAAGCCCTCCTGGCGACTAGCATCTGTGTGACTTGAGATGAGTCATTTCACATTTCTGGGTTTCTCAGAATTTCAGCATCCCCCCTCCAACCCCCAGCCAGCAGCCCAGCACAACAGAGGGAGTCAGAGGGGACAGCAGGGTCAAGGGACTGGGGGAAGTCCGAGGCCCTGGACTGGAGAGCTGGGGCCTGTTGGGGCAGTACCGTCCAGCTGAGAGCAGGCTGAAGGCGATGGCCGTGCCGATGACCTCCTGCATGTCCGAGCCCACAATGGCTAGCTCGATGGTCAGCCAGAGGAGGGTGCGGGGCACCTGGGTGGAGGAAGTGACTCTTCACCAACGCCAGGCCAGTTATCCTGATTATTTGTTGATGCCCCATGGCTTTCCATACCCAGCCGGTGACATCTGCCGGCCTGGCCCTCTGGCTTCCACTCAGGTTTTATAGGAAACAATTAAGAGAGTTTGAAAGGCAGGGAGAGAGCTTTTCCCCCACTACTTCTAGTGGTGCCAACGAGGGCACCGGGGCGCTCTCGGTATTGGTGGCCATTTCAACAGTGGTGGCCGTGCTTCCAGAAGCTTGGCAGCAGATGATGGCTCTTGGGCAGCTCCCCAGAAGCTTTCTGATCCCTGGGTAACACCTCCTTTTCTTGCTCCTCCAGCCCTGCCACTACCTTTGTGACAGCATCCCTGCATTAAATACCTTTGAAATACTTGTGGCCTGCTTTCTGTTTTCCCGCCTGGACAGTCACCGGCAGCAGAATCCCGATGTCCACCCCAGCCAATAACCATCCCAAGCCAATGCCTACCTAATTTGCATCTTGGACAAGTCACTTTCCCAGGTTTCAATGTCCCCTTCTGGAAAATGAGCACGTATCTCTAATATCCCTCTCAGTCTCTGCACTTTTAGCTTGAGCCTCAGTCTTCCCATCTATCAAATGGACTTGTGATGCCCCGTTTAAGGTGATGTGTTTTGATCACGGATGCTGTAAATAGCTGTTTGGGGCTTCGGGTCTGTGGGTGCTCCCTGTCCAGGCCCACCAAGCTCACCTTAGGGTAGTAGAGATGGCAGACCTCGCCCAAGTCCTTGCCTGTCACCACACCCAGCCGGGCAGCAAGCCGCTGGCAGAGCAGGCCCAGCACTGTGGCCCACAGCAGCACCCAGAGCAGCTGCGAGAGGTAGGGAGAAGCCTTCAGTGGAGGGATGGGGTGCCGTCTGACAACCCCAAGCTCTGCTGGTACCCTCTAACCAAAGATACCGCTTGGGGAGAGAGTAGAGGAGATGGACCCAGAAGACCAACACCCCCCCTCCATATACCCCACACTGGCAGGGCAGCCCTGGGGGCCCTTTTCAGGCCCATTTGAACTTGATGCCCGCTCCCCGCAACACGGGCCATGCAGTCCACTCTGGGGGAATGTGGCAAGCTGGGGGGCTCTGCTCAATCACTTTGAATCCAGCGACAGCACCGGCCTGAAGATCCGACTCAATGTTTCCTGGGTCCAGGAAAGCGATGCTCATGAGAAAGCCAGGCCCTGTGAAGGCCCACAGCTTCCTCAGGCTGAATGTGCCCTGTGGGTGGGAGTGAAGGGAGGAGATGCTGGGGCCTTGGCCTTGGGCCTTGGCCTTGGGCCTTGCCCCCTCTCCAACCCCTCTGGGCTCATCAGCCAGGGCTGTCTAGCCTTGTTCTCTCCACCCCAGCCTCCTGGAGCTGCGACCCTGGGGGTTAGTGGAGGGCATGGGGTGGGAGGAAGCAGCCCGATTTGCTGAGTCATAGTGGATCTTCTTTCTGGATCCATCCAGTTTGGCAGCTGGCTTACAAGACCAGTCTGCCTCATGCCTGCCCTGACTCAGCAGATCCTCAGAGCCCAGAGGGGGCCTTTCCCAGGGTCAAGTCTCCCTGGTCCTGCTCCTCCTTCCCCAGTTCCTTTTCAAACCACAGTCCCTCCTCTCTGAGTCCATTGAACCTAAGGTCTCCCTACCCCATTCCAGGGCTGGGCCTGGCAGCCTGAGGATCTGCTGAAGGTTCTGGAAGTACAGGCTGACAGCATCCTAGAAAGCAGCCTGCAACTTCTGTCACTTCTCCTGATGCCCTGGACCTGGCCCTTTCCTCTAGTACTACAACAAGTCCTCGAGGCTCCCTTGAACTCACTCCAGGCCCCTTTCCGTCCATAAGAAAGCTGGGATTCACTCAGAAAGCTGCTTGATCATTTTTAGAAAAAACATGAGCCTCCCAGCTAAGTGCTAAGGACAGAAGCAAGAGAGGACCAGTCGCCATTGTCAGTCACTGCTGCTCAGAGGAGGAAGGGACTTGCCATGATCTTTAGGAGACCTCTTCCCCCCCCTTCCCCCACCTGTGAGAGCCTCTAGCATCCTGTTGGACCTGAAAGACCCCATGAAGTTTCCAGCATTCTTACCGGTTCTGTGTCGGGGATAGGGATTTTCTCACTCAGGTAGGTTGTTCTGAGAGCTTCTTGCTGTGGCTCAGAGCCGGGCGGGCTAGAGATGGAGCCATAATTGGGCCGGCTTGGCCTTTGAGGGTCTTTCTCACCTGCGAAGGGCCCCAAGGACGAATGGTGAATGACTGGTTTCTTTCTGGTGGCCCAGGGCTAAAACTCTCTGTTCTCCCCTACAGCCTTCTGGCAAAGTGGAGAAATTAAGGTCCACGTGAACAAGGGCCCTTGACTCCCATCTTGGGTCCATTATCTCCACCCCTTGAGCAAACGTTTCAAGATTTTTATTAATTAACTAGTTTATTTATTTATTGTGAGAAAGAGCAAGTGTGTGAGAGAGGGAGGGAAGAAGAGGATGGAGAGAGAATCTCAAGCATAGTCCGCGCTGAGCAGGGAGCCCAACATGGGGCTCAGTCTCACGACCCTGAGATCACGATCTGAGCTGACATCAAGTCGGACACTTAACTGACTGAGCCACCCAGGTGCCCCAATGGACCAAATGTTTGAGAAGACATGTGGGAATACAGCTTCTAGAATTACTTTCCTTCTACGTGGGCACAGAGATTCCCAAATCCCGATCTCTCCTGCCACAAAGGATGCAGAGGAGGATACTGGGCTCAGAGGAGGGCATACTGAGGTCAGTGAGTAAGCCCCGTGGCCTCACCCCTGCCTCCTCCATGAGCCAGTTAAGCTCCAGGAGCTCCAAATGCCCAGAGAACAGACAAAGAGGATACTGTGCGCTTGGGGATGAAAAGAGCCCTACCCAGGCTGCTGCCCAGAACTGGGTCGAGACCAGGATACCCGTGGGAGTCCCTGACTCTCCTCCACTCCCAACCCCCTTTCAGAACCCGAAAAGGGCTGCTCACCTGTCATGAGGATGGCAGACTCAGGCACTCTGCATGGGAGTGAGATGCCAGCAGCCACTCAGCACATGCGCTCCCTTTCCAAGGGCCGGTGCATGTTCGTGTGCAAGCCCACACCCTCCTATCCATCCTCAGCTGATCTCAGCTGTCCTCACATACATTGTGAAACACTTTCCAAAGGCAGAAGTGGCCAGCTCTGGCGCAAGAGTCTCAATGACCGAAATGCGGGAACTTTCATTCCCCTCTTGGCCTGAGGCCCACAACACTTTTGGCCCCCTTCCAGGTGCTCTACTGTCTGTCTCCCCCAAGGTAGCTCTGATTTCAAGACAGTTCCTGCTACTTGGGCATTCATATCTAGATCACATGACTCCCTGCCCACACACAAGCAGTCAGGCCCTTCTCTTCAGTCTGGAGTCCCCAACAGTGGGAGTCCTGATAGCTAGCAGGCCTCAGATTCCCATTGAGTGCCTCAGAGAAGACCTTCGGGCACTGTCATGGGGACAGGCATTCATGACTCAGGCCAAGGAGAGCCTCAGAAGAACAAGGCACTGCAACTCGGGTCCTGATTCTGCCACTGATTGACTCAAGGTTGTAACCAAGCCATACGTTTCTCTGAACTGTTTCTTCTGTTACATGAAGGGCTCAGCCTAGCTAAGAGGTCAAAACAATAGGTGCCCAAGAAGGCCAGGCAGGTCAGATAAACTATGAGACAGGTAGGGAGTAAGAAAAGCAGTGCGGGGGGCACACGGGTGGCTCAGTTTGTGAAGCATCCGCCTTTGGCTCAGGTCATGATCCCAGGGTCCTGGGATCGAGCCCCAAATTGGGCTTCCTGTTCAGTGGGGAGACTGCTTCTCTCTTTCCCTCTGCCTGCTGCTCCCCTTGCTTGTGCTCTCTCTCTGTGTCAAATAAATCAATAAAATCTGGAAAGGAAGGAAGGGAGGGAAGGAGGAAGGGAGAGAGAAACAGTGTCGGCTCAGTGTTCAATGAGGAGTGATGCTGAGACAGTGTTGGCAGGTGGTAGGGACTGCGGCAAAACAACAACAACAACAACAAAACACATACTCTGTCTGAAGGGGGCCGCACCTACAGAGTTCTAGCCCCTTGTCATGTGGGAATGTGTGCTAGCTGTCACCATGTCTTCTGATTTGTCAAGGATATTGGAAGATGTTAAGTTTTAGGTGACATATGCTTCTTGAATCCTAGGACCCCAAAATTGAAGATATCATGTAATTTAAACAAAATATTCCTTTAGGATAGCTTCCACTTGAGGGTTATCAGTCTGTATCCTCTGGGTGAATGGGGGGTGCTTCTCAGTTCCCAATTGCTTCTCCTGTCTATCCTGCGCCCCCACAACTTCCCTCCCTTAGGGTCTCCTTCTTCCCATGCCCACTGCTCTCTTCTATCCTGTGGCCTTCCTTTTCTGCCAAGAAGATTCAAAATCAGTCTTTGGGGTTTCCAACTCCAAGGTATGAGACCTCAAGATCCAGAGAAAACAGGTGCAAGCTCTGGGGCCCAGCCATGAACTTGGATATGATGTATCTTTATGTTGAGTTAAATGCTTTAGCCAAAGCTTGGGAGCTGAATCGGGGGTGTTGGCAGCAAAATTACTGACTCCTTGTGGATGGGGGAGGTTGAAGGGACTGGAGAGGTGGGGGTGCAGGAAGAAGAGTGAATGATAGGTCATAGGGAAGAGAGGAATGTCATGGTTTGTCACTGTGCAATCCTATTGCTCAATGTGCCACCACTTTCTCAGATTTCCCAATCACTATGTTGGGCTCCTCTGGGGATGGCTGGGGTAGGATGTTGTGAGGGTTAATTTTCTTGTCAACTTGGCAGGGTCACAGTGTACCTGGATACTTGGTCAAATATTCAGGGTGTGTGGGCGAGGGAGGATATTTTTGGAGGAGATTAACTTTGGAATCCACAGGCTGAGTAAAGCAGATTTCTCTCCTTAATGAGGGTGGACCTTATCCAACCAATTGAACAGAACAAAAGGCTGAGTAAGGGAAAGTTGACTCTCTGCCTATCTTTGAACTGAGATATTGGTCTTCTCTTGCCTTCAGGCTTGATTTGGACTGGAACTTAGAGCATTGATTCTGGTTCTCAGGCCTTCAGCCTCAGACTGGAATTACACTTCCCATCAGCTCTCCGTCAGGGCTCCAGCTTGCAGATCTGGGGACTCCTCAGCCTCCATACTCATGTGAACCAATTCCTTAGTATCTATTTATCCATGCACCTATATTTTCCATTGGTTCTGTTTCTCGGAGAATGCTAAGACAGAGGTCTTCCTCTTTGCATCTTTTGTGGGTTTACAGTGTAATTGACTGACTGATCAGTACCTGCACAACCTCTACTTTACAGAAGAGGCATAGAGTGGAGCTGGAGCTGTTGCTGAATACTAAAGTCTGCCTATGCAGGGTAAACTTTCATGAAGTCCAGATCACTCAAAATGGATCACAGATTCAAAAGTAAATAAAAAAAAAACTATAAAATTTTTAGAAAAAAAGTCAGAGAAAACTTTCAGGATCTTGGACTAGACAAAGGGTGGTTAGACTCAACACCAAAAGTATGATCCATAAAGGGAAAAATTGATAAATCGGACCTTATCAAAATTACCAACATTTTCTCTGTGAAGGTCCCTTTTAAGAGGATGAAAAGATAAGCTAAGGACTCAGAGAAAATATTTGCAAACTGCCTATCAGACAGAGGACCAGTATCTAGAAATAGAAAAATCTCTTACCACTCAACAGTGAAAAATCAAGCAATCCATTTAGAAATGGGCAAAAATCATGAACAGACATTTCACCAAATAGGATGTACAGATGGACATTCTATGTACATGGAAAGATGTTTCACGTCATTGGCCATCAAGGAAATGCAAATTAGAACCCTAATGAGATATCACTACACTCCTATCAGAATGATTAAAAGAAAAAACAGGCACAATACCAAATATTGACAAAGATGTGGAGAAACTAGATCACTCATATGTTGCTGGCCAGAAGGCAAAATGGTGTAGCCACTCTGGAAATAGTTTGGGAATTTCTTAAAAAAAACTAAGATGTGACTACCATATGATCTAGCAGCTGTACTCCTAGGCATTTCCCCCCAGAGAAATGGTTCTTATTCACCCAAAAATCTGCACACAAATTTTTATAGCAACTTATTCATAATAGCCCAAACTGGAAACAACCCACATTGTCTTCCTATCTATACCAGAGAATATACTCCTGGGCATTTATCCCAGAGAAACTAAGACATGTTCACACCAAATCTGTATATAAGTTGCAACTTTATTTGTAATAGTCAAAAACTAGAATTGGCCCAGATGTCCTTCAACAGGAGAATAGTTACACTAACTGCTGTACAGACCATGGATTCCAACTCCTCGATAAAAGAAACAAACTACTGATACACACGATTATTTGGATGAATCTCCTGGAAATTATGCTGAGTAAAAAAAGTCTATATCAGAAGGTTATATGCTGTATTGTTCCATTTACAGAACATTTTTGCGGTGATAGTTTTGGAAGTGAAGGTCAAATTAGTGGCCTCCAGTGGGTATGGTGGAGGGTAGATGGGGAGGTGGGTGTGACTATGAAAGGGTAACTTGAAGGATCCTTTTGGTGTTGGAGATGTTCAAGCATCTTGGCCTTGGTGGTGGTTCTACGGACCTACACGTGATGAAATTGTATAGAACTTGATACACACACAAATGAGTACAAATAAAACAGGAAATCTGAACAAGATCAGTGGATTATGTCAATGTCAATATCCCGGTTGTATTCAAAGCAGGGATTTAAACAGATATTGACTGCACGTTCATAGCATCATTTCCACAAAAGGCAACAATAGCCCAAATGTTCATCAGCGGATGAGTAAACAATAGGTAGTCTATGCATACAATGGATTATCTCCAGCCTCAAAAAGGAATGAGAGTCTGGAGGCTCCTGGGTGGCTCAGTCAGTTGAGCATCTGACTCTTGGTTTCAGCTCAGGTCATGACCTCAAGGTTGTGGGATTGAGCCCCACATTGGGTTCTGCACTGAGCAGGGAGTCTGCTTCGGATTCTCTCTCTCCCTCTCTCTCTGACCCTCCCCCACTCTCTCTAAAGTAAATAAAAATAAATATTTTTTTAAGATTTATTATTTTTTTTATTTGACAGAGAGAGAGAGAGAGAGAGAGAGAGAGAGAGAGAGATCACAAATAGCCAGAGAGGCAGGTAGAGAAACAGGCAGAAGCAGGCTCCCCGCTGAGTAGAGCGCCCGATGTGGGACTCTATCCCAGGACTCTGAGATCATAACCTGAGCTGAAGGCAGAGGCTTCACTCTCTGAGCCACACAGGAGCCCCAATATAAATATTTTTTAAAAAGAGGAATGAAAGTCCAATACGTGCTATAACATGGATGAATCTTGAAAACTTTATGGTAAGTGAAATAAGCCAGACACCAATGGACAAGTGTTTTATGAGTATCCACTTATATGAGTTTCTCAAAATATACAAATTTATAGACACAGAAAGTAGAAGTATGATTTCCAGGATCTAGGGGAAAGGGGAAGGGGAAGTTACTGTTCAATGGGTATAGCATTTATTCTAAGATGATAGTAATGTTCCAGAAATGGATGGTGGTGATGACTGCATGATAATCTGAATATCCTTAATGTCACTGAATTAGACACCCAAAGGTTAAAAGAGTAAATTTTATGTATATTTTGCCACCCTCCAAAGAGTGGGGGAAAAATCCTGGCTTTAATATTGTGTAACAGGTCTGCAAGATGATAGCACTGGGGAGAGTAGGCTAAGTCTACATGAGATCACTCTCAATTTTTTCCTACAGTTGAGCGTGAACCTGCCATTATCTCAATATTTAAAATGGAGGAAAAGGATGGCTTTTACTGAATGGACATTATACTTCAATAACACTGATTAGTGACACCTGGGTGGCTCAGTCATTAAGCCTCCTGCCTTTGGTTCAGGTCATGATCCCAGGGTCCCCGCACTGGGATCCTTGCTCAACGGGAATCCTGCTTCTCCCTCTCCCACTACCCCAGCTCATGTTTCCTCTGTCTCCATCAAATAAATAAATAAAATCTTAAACAAACAAACAAACATTGATTTAAAAACACCACCGACAACCACCCACCAGAGCTTTTGGAATCAAACATTCTGGGTTTGAGTCTTACTTTTATCAGCTCTGTGACTCAGGCAAGTTTCTTAGGGCTTCAGTTTCCTGCCCTGGAAAGTGAGGATAATAAAAGTATTTACCCCCAAGACTGTGTTTGAAGCCCAAGAAATGCATCTAGCACTTTGCTGCTGGTTGGTTTTATAAATGGGTTTCCAAAATGTCATCAACCACCATCAGTCTTTGGAACCCCAGACACATTTTCTGTTACTAACAAGGCTGCCTCCAGTGGTTGGGTGCCCACACTTGCCCACAGGAGCCTTTGGATTCAGCGGAGCTCAAACATGGGAAATTTGTGAGGATGGAATAATGAAGGACTATTCTATGCAATAGATCATAAAACAAAATGAGGAAACCATCAAATTGAATGTGAACAGGTTTTATCACAAATGCTGGTGTTGGGGAAACAGGGAGAAGGGAGGCATGCAGTAGAGATTCAGGAGGCCATGTCTGCACCTTCCAAGGATGTTACCAGCGTTGGGGTTAGAGTCTGTTTTCCAGTGTCTAAATGTTCTCTCTCATGAGGGACAATGGCCTTCCATGCAACTGAGGTTGCCGTCAGGGATAGTGCAGTAGGGAAGGGGCAGTTTCTGGGTGCTTGGGGTAGGAAAAAACAGTGCACAATCAAGCCTACCTTGAAAGTATCTAAAGCAGGAAAATGCCCCTTCTCTGTTCTGGGATCTGTCTCCAGAGAGCCACATCTAATCTGTTTATCAAAGTGAATTGACACACGTACTTGAGCCAGGTTCCCTGGGTCCATATCCTGGCTCTGTGGCCAGCCAGTTGCATGGTCTTGGCCTTAACATTTCCCTCATCTGTGAAATGGGTACAATAATAGAACTGAGCTCATAGCGGTGTTGTGAGAATCACATGAATTACCATGTATAGAGGGATTAAAAGTGCCATCTAGCTTTTGCTCTTATTATAGTTGTTCATTTCCCTCTGCCTCCCTGGGCTCCCACGCCAGGTCAAGTGCACATTTAACTCTCTACTGCAGTATGTATACATTTCCTTCTTAGCGCTTTCCATGTTCTGCCCTCACACATTCATTCATGGGATCCTTGACTGATGTCTCTTCCCTTCTAGGCTGGCGGTGTGCCATGTGGGTAGGGCCTGGCCCTGATGCAAGTGACTGGATACAAGGGAGCTCAGGAGAGGAAGGATCTCAGTGGGTCAGACGTCACCGCCCTCCTTCTTCCAGCGCATCCGGGACTGGAGCTGACTCTCTGTAGAATGTTCTGCGTACACTGGGCTGAGCAGCTTTGGTTTCAGTTCTCCACATATGAAGTGAACTTGCTGAGACTGGGGGGCCCTCTGCGACCCAGCCCTGCCTAACTCACGGTGACTAAGCAGTCTGGTACTCCAGCCTCTCCCCCACTATTGTGCTCCAGCCTTCCTGACCTGACAGCAACGTGCTCACGAGCCCTTGCACTTGCTCTCCCCTGCGCCTAGAATGCTTTTCCCACCACAGCTCCCCACAGATTGGACTCCTTGACATTCATTCAGATCCCAGCTCAACTGAGATGCCAGGAGAGTCCTCTGTGAGTCTTCACTCTCAACCCTGCAACCCTGTGTCACTGTTTACCCGTGACCTGGCTTTGTTTTTTTCCCGTAATGTCTGAAATTGTACACATGAAATGACTTCTCATGTTTATTATCTCTCTTCCCATGCAACCCCGTAAGCATCATGAGGACATGATCTCCCACTGCCCAGAATGATCCTGGCATGTGGAAGGGATCCAATATTTGATGAGCTGTGTGCCAGGTTGGATGGAGAGCTTAACCTCCAGAGCTGTTGCTGTTCAATATGGCAGCCACTGGCCACATGTGGGCAAATTGAAATCAAAGTAAAACTCTAGTTCCTCAGTCATCTGAACCACATTTCTAGCGCTATATATGACTAGTGGCCACCATATTGAACATGGCCGATACAGACCATTTCCATCACTTCCAGAAGGTCTGAGGCGCCCTGCTGCTTAGACCATAATCTCATGTTGCACTTTCCTACTTTTAACTCTTCATTCATGTCATTTTCTCTGCCTGGGATGCTTTATCTGATCCCTAATAAAAATCCTACACATGTAGAATTTGGGAACGTTAAACAAAAGCCTTAAGACAACAATTACACCTCTCAGAACGTAGCCTTCAGTAAATAATTGCCGATACATGTGAAGATTTAGCTACAGGGATGTTCAGTGCAGCACTGTTGATAGTAGCCAACCCCCAACCCCTGCCCCCACTAAAACAAAGACAAAAAGCAGGCAGTGGGGAGAGATTGGTTAAATTATGTTGGAGCCCTTTGGAGCCCCTGGGTGGCTCAGTCAGTTAACTGTTAATTTTAGCTCAGGTCATGATCTCAGGGTCCTGGGGTCCAGTGGTAAGACTGGCTCCACCCTCCATGGGGGGATTTTTTGAGGATTTTGAGGATTTGAGAATTGAGAATCCTTTGAGGATTCTCTCTCTCCCTCTGCTCCTTCTCCCTGCCTTGTGTTCTCTCTCTCTAAAAATAAATCTTTCAAAAAAATAATGGTAGAGCCATCAAAAATTAAAGACTGTATAATGCCATGGAACTCTTTCAAAATATATTGTTAAATGACAGAACGCCACTTATAATGCAGGAAAAAAGTTACAAAGCATGTGGCGATTGGGGCCAGAAGTTTGAAACCTTTAAAGAATATAATTAGGTGTGTAATTATCAGTTAGTGAGCATGCATTACTGTATGATTTCATTTTTGTTAAAAATAAAAATCCCTCAGAGTTTTAAAGACCAGATCAAACTTTCTCTATAGAAGGGCTTGACATAGTTCGGTCAAAAGAGCATGTGACTCTTGGTCTTGAGGTCATGAGTTTGAGCCCCACATTGGGTGTAGAGATTACTTAAAAAGAGAATTCAAGGGATGCCTGAGTGGCTTAGTCGTTTAAGCATCTGCCTTCAGCTCTGGTCATTCCCAGGATTGAGTCCCACATCAGGCTTTCTGCTCGGCGTGGAGCCTGCTTCTCCCTCTGCCTACCGCTCTTCCTGCTTGTGCTTTCTCTCTCTTTCTTGATGACAAATAAATAAAATCCTTAAAGTCAGTCTTTAAAAAAAAGCATTTTAAGTGCTTAGCATGAAGCTAATATAATATTGTATTGCAACTATTTTTCAAAAATAAAAAAACAGGTAAACACAGTAAACAAAGAACTACTTGACAGAGTAAATGCTGAACAAACAAACAAAAAGGGTCACTTTTATGCATCAAAAAAAGAGTAAAGAGGGTGCCTGGGTGGCTCAGTGGGTTAAAGCCTATGCCTTCAGCTCAAGTCATGATCTCAGGGTCCTGGGATCGAGGCCCACATCGGGCTCTCTGCTTGTCGGGGAGTCTGCTTCCTCCTTTCTCTCTGCCTGCCTCTCTGTCTACTTGTGATCTCTCTCTCTGTCAAATAAAATAAATAAAATATATATATTTTTAAAAGCCCAGATACGGACCCTCAACTTTATGGTCAACTAAGAGTAAAGAGCATATTTGCCAAAATGTTAAGAGCGGCTGCCCCTAGGTTGAGAAACTTGGATGAATTCACTTTCTTCTTTTGGTTTAGATCCTTTTCTCAGTTTCCTCTAGTGAACATGCATTTCTTTTGAAATAAGGCACAATAAAATATATTTTAAAAAATTCTCTAAGGCTCGGGGCGCCTGGGTGGCTCAGTTGGTTAAGCGACTGCCTTCAGCTCAGGTCATGACCTGGGAGACCTGGGATGGAGTCCCACATCGGGCTCCCTGCTCAGCAGGAAGCCTGCTTCTCTCTCTCTCACTCCCCCTGCTTGTGTTCCCTCTCTGGCTGTGTTTCTCTCTGTCAAATAAATAAAGAATCTTAAAAAAAAAAAAAAAATTCTCTAAGGCTCAAGTCAAGTGATAGTTCTCCATGAAGCCTTGTTGCTCTGAGACCCAAGTCATGGCCGCCCCCATCACAGGGCAGAGCTTGGGGACGGAGGAGTGGGGCGGAGGTCCCCAGCTGGAAGAGGCAGGCCTATGAGTGGGTAAATGGAGGGATGGAGCCTGCACCCCCATTACCAGGCGTCCTCGAGAAACTTGCCTAATATTTGCTGATGAGCCAACGGAGACCAGCCCAGGCCGAGACAAGCCATTGGCCAGACTGACACTGTGCAAGGAGCCTAAAGGCCCCATGATCCCATGCCTATCCTTTCTTTCTCACGGAGCCGGTGACTGGGGATCCTGCACGCAGTTTGGGGTTTCCCCTGTGTCAATGGAAAAGGAGGTGGAGTGTGAGAGCTAGCCACCCACACGTTTTGGGAGGCTTCAGAGGGGATGAGTGAGGCCAGCGGTAGTCCAGATGCACCACCAGCCCCTGCTCTTTTTCTTGGCTGGGGGGTGGAGGTGGAAGCAGGGTAATTTGGCTTATGCCAAAAAGCCCTGCCCCTTTACCCTACTAATCTAGTGACCGAGTGTGGGTTTTAGCATCCAACGTCCCGGTTCGGCTCTCGCTTCCTCTCTCTGTCCTAACTCAGAGTTACTTAACCTTCCGGCGCCTCTCTTTTCCGATCCGTAAAATAGGAATGTTGTTTATGACATCTTGGAAGAAGCGTGAGATTCGCTGGATAAACTCTGTTAACGTTTCCTCTTTTTAGCCAAGACACAAGATTCCGGCCAGGGAAGGTTCCCGCGCCCACAGCGGAACCGCGGGGATGGGGCCCATTTATTCCCAAAAAAAACCGCAGCTCGGAAGGCGCGCCTCCGGGGTTAGTCCCTCCGTTTCCCCGCGGCGTCCCCGGCGACGGCTCGGCTTCCTGCCGGGTCCCCCGCACGCCGCGCCCGGCCAGCCCTAGTGCGTGGGGTGCTGGGGGTCCAGCGAGCGGAAGGGGCTGGGCCGGTGGGAGGAGCGCAAGGCGGGGGTCGGGGGGTGGCGCTTCGCGAAGGGACCAAAGTACTCGGCGGCGAAGGTGACCACATCGGCCGGTTGGCGCAGCAGCAGGAAGAGCAGGAAGTCCGAGATGAGCGCCCGGGCCTCGGGGTGCTGCCGCAGATAGCTGGCGTGGCTGAGACGGAGCTCCTCCTGGCGAGGACTGAGCCTGAGCGGGACCCGGAACTCCGCGCCGCAGGAGCACCTGCCGCGCCCCCTTCGCCCCAAGGAGTGCCTCCCAGCCTTCGGGGATGTGCATCTCAAGCAGGCACAAAGAGGCATCAGTAATGATGGGGTTCATTCGCAGGGGGGAATGGGGACCCCAGGCTGGCTGCAGCCTCTTCTCACCTTTCGGTCTACGAACCTCGAGTAGAGCTCCATATCCTCCTCCCACACCAGGGGCTTCTTCTCAAATACCGGGCCAGGCTCAGTCTCATCTGGGTGCGGAGGGAGGAAGGCGGCACACCCTCCAGGTCACCCCAGGACCTTCCCCAGATACAGGGGGATGCCCAAGAATACTCAAATTTCAATCCCAGGTAGAGCCCCAGGGTTCTGCTCAGA
Organism: Spilogale gracilis; assembly: GCA_004023965.1. NCBI lineage: Eukaryota > Metazoa > Chordata > Mammalia > Carnivora > Mephitidae > Spilogale > Spilogale gracilis. Next base: position 78,621 of record PITA01007347.1, read on the forward strand.
TGGCCAGAGTTGCTGGAGGGGGTTCCTTGCAGAACATCCTCCCTTAATTGCCGTGGAGTCAGGGGCTGGAGGGCAAAACTTCTCCGTCTCCACTCAGTCCAGCCTGTGCACCCTGGAAGGTCCCAGGTTTTCCCACCTCCCATTCACTCACCACCAGCCAGAGGCTTCACGCACCCTTCTCCCTCAAGAGAGGCATCTGAGTGATCATGCAGTGGCTGGTGGAACCCACCTGGATTCTCTTGGCCAGGTGCCTGGAATACAACACAGATGTGAGAGTGGAAGTCTCCCCAGACCAGCCCACTCCCCTGACAGCGGTCCTGGGGGCCTCCCTTCGCTGTGGCTTCCCCAACACCACTTATCTCTGAGTTCCAGGGTCATGTTCATTTCCAGGGCCCCAGATAACAGTCCCTACTTTTCAAACTAGGTCTTGTCTGTGCCCTTGGAGATGTGTGCACTAAAAAACTCATGAGCCTCCAACTATGTGACACCCCAAATCGAAACAACATATGCAGAGTTGTCAAATTAGGAAAGCCAACAAGGTTCCAATTACTTTTTCCCCCAGTATAATGATTCTATCAATACTGCTTTGGAAATTTCAAGAAACAAATTCTTTCCCCCTCCCTCCCCAATTTTCTCATGACTTGGTGCCTGTGCTGGGCTGGTGACAGCTTGGCAATGTGCTAGGATGAGCCCCCCGCTCCCCGCAACACACATTGATCATTGATTCTATCCAGCGTCAAGTTGTTCAGACCTCTGTGCTTTTTGGTATTACACCCAGCGGCGGCAGCTGCTTTAGCTACCAAGCCTTAGGACTTGTGGGGTCAGCATTGACTTTCTCAGGCATTCAGGGCTCCTCGGTGAGGTTTGGGCGAGCTGGTAGGCATCAGGTGTATGCGTACCCATTGGGCCCGGATTGGACATGGTACGAATCAGGAGTATATGTGTGAAGAAAGAGTGATTGACGTGGATAAAGTAAGGTGGCGCTCTTCCTGCTGGTGTCCCCAGAGGCAGTAGTCTCTGGTTGACCCATGCGGGGGCCCCCAGGATCCAGCACCCAGGCTTGTGCTCGACACTGTCCCCTAGCCCCCACTGTGAGTAGCTCACCCATCCGAGAGCAGGTAGAACTGCCAGGAATTGGGAATGCCTTTCACTGCGTGGATGGTCTGCTCCACGATGAACACTTCCACCAGCTGGCGGCCCACTTGGATCTTCTGGAAGCCCAGATCTTGCTGGCAGCGGTCAAGATAGAGGGAGGGAGGTGAGGTGGATGCCCACCAGCATTTCCCCCAAATCTCACCCTGGCCCATTTCTTCATCTTGCTTCATTCCTTGTTCATGAGTGATAAGCAACCCTTGGCTGTCCAGGCCCTCAGCCACCTCAGGATTTGAACTGCACCCCCAACTTAACTGGTGGTCCCGCTCATAGAAAGCCAGTTCCATGCTGCTCGCCCAAGCCTTCCCTCTTTGCCTTGATGACCAGATTCTTCTGGTTGGCAGATTCAGTTACAGGAATGAGGTCAACCAGCCAGATGTGAGACCGGGAGGCGGGGAGCATGGCTGGGGGGGGGCTTTGAGGGAGGGGTCAGTGATTCTTTGAGGAAGAGGCTAGATTGAGATCCGCGGCCCCTCATGCCCCTGTTGCTTTAGGCAGGCTGCCCTATTGTCAATAGAACTTAAAACAGCTGTGGACACGGGCAGAAAGGGAAGATGGGGGAAGTGACATGGGCCTGTTCGTCACATCGCAGTTTGTCATGTTTGTGATAGAAAGGACTAGAATATCATTTTCAAAGTTGGTCAAATCAGCCCCAAAAGTGTGCTTAGAGGCATAGCTTTAAAATCCCACATTTCAGGAAGTCCTAGGTGTGTTGATCCTGAAGTCTTAGCCACAAGAAAAGAAAAGAAAAGAACACCCTTCAGGTCTGAGACATAATAAAAGTACAGTTGGAAATGGTACATTTCCTGATGTTAAAAAATATGCCTTTTAAAAGCAGCCCTCTGCTATGTTTATTTTTCCTGGACTAACTTCTGGGCAAAAAGTATTGCTTCTCAACTGCTCCCCGCTTGGGTTCCTCTTTTTCACGACACCTGCCCCCCACGTGATCTTCAAACACATGAAGTCTTGCTTTCTCCTGTTCTTGGAAGTCCCACCTCCAGGGCCCTAGCCCACTCGCTCTTCCACCCCTGAAGCTGTCTGACCTCCGTGCCCCTTCTGATTTTCGCCCAGGCCAAGTCCCCCACCCAGGGAGACCCCTCACGTAAGTGGAGTAGCATAATTTGCCCTCTGTGTCCAAGGCCAGGAAACGGGCGCCTCTGGGTACTGTCTGCCGGCGGGCCATCACCCTCAGCAACACAAGGTTGGCAGCCTCGGAGACAAAGCCCATGGTTGAGCTCCCCGGGATGAAAGTCACTTCGGTCTTGATTTCCTGTTCAGGAAAAATCTGGGTCAGGGACTTCCATCTGGGAAGGGGTGGGGAGGATGGGAAAGCCAGGAATTGGGCTCTTATAGGGTCCTTGCTGGAGTCTTCACACCAGGCTCCCGGCCCCTGCTCTTGGCTTCGAAGAGGATGTGGGGTATGGTCCCTACCTGTCTCTCACCCTTACCTCCCCCTCCTTGACACTTCTGGTCATGGCCAGCTGGTCATCCTTCTTCACCAAACTCATCTTCCTCTCCATGGGGAGCAGGTGGAACTAAGGGCCAGAGCAGCGAGGGGAGAGGCAGGAGTTGCCTAATGGAAGGTGAACAGCACCCCCTACAGGTCACCTTGCCCTGTTCTCCTTTAGAAATGAAAAAACTGAGGGGAACTGGGATAGAAAATCTTCCTTTAGTAGTGAAGTTCAAGAACAAAAGGCATATGATGGTGTAATATAAAGTCAGAAAGCAAATGCCTTTCAGAATACAGGTTTTAAAAGAGGGGAATAGTTTCTGTGGGAAAGTTCTTAGGCATGAATGCTTTCCAATGCGTAAAACCGGTCCTGTTCCAGAAGTTAATGAAGTGGCTGGGGCTGGGTATGGGAGGCACAGAGCAGGAGAATTTGAAGGTGAGGAGGCGAGAGTCCTCTGGGAAAAGCCAGGCTCTGGGAAAGGCTGGCCAGCGTGGTCCTTGGGGAGATGCAGCGTTCTCAGCCTGGAGGATGTCCCGGGTGGATCGGACCCGAGGTTCTTGTATTAGGAAAAAAGATCACGAGAAACAACCTGCTGCCCCGGATGGATTGGTTTCCAAGTTATGTGTAGTGGGGACTGCAGGGTAACTGGGAGAGAGCTGGGGGTGACATTCCACTGAGACCCTCCATTCTTCCCTCCCTTCCTCCCAGGGTCCCCATTCTCTCAACCTGGTTTGGGGTCCAGGCCCCGGGAGGTACCTTGATGAACTCCTGACTATGTTGCTCCATGACAAGCAATTTCCACGAGAGGTAGCCTGGGGCAGGAGGGGAATGCTGCCGTCACCATCACCCCGTCAAGGGAAACGGGCCAGGAGACCGCAGGGCGGGAGGATGGGAGCCCAGGCTGGAGGACTCAGAGGGACCGTGATGTCAGGGAAAACTAAATGGTGCTCCTATTGTAAGTCTGTGGCTGTGATTAACGTCCCGGTCACCCCCACCTCCCACACACCCTCTTTGCTGCCTTCTGGTCCCAAGGTGAAGTCAAGGGTCAGTTCTGAGTGCGGGCCCTAGGAATGGGGTGGTGTGGGGAGGAAGGATGGAGGTGAAGCATCAGGCAGCAAGAACTGTACCCAGGAGGGAGTTTCCGCTGAGCATTTTGTCTACGAAGCCACAGCTAGAGGCGTGCACGAGGAGGCATTGCGACATCACACCACATTCGTCTTTGTATTTCCCTCTCTGCACCTCAATGGTCAGCTCTCCCTGAGGCTCCCCTGTGTCTGAGACCATGGCCAGAGTCTCGGAGAACAGAAGCATCTGTAGTTCCTCCTGCTCTGGGGGTGAGGGGTGCCCATGGGCACAGATAAAGCCGCAGCTCCTGGGCCTTGACTCTCTGACCCTCCCCCTGCAGGGCCCCACCATCGCCACCCACCCCTTCCTCATCTCCCGGGTCCCAGGCAGCTCCTGCCTCCCCTCCGTTGGCCTGTACGACAGACATTAGGTGAAGACCCCACCACCACCCCATAAGGTCTGCTCTTGACAATTATCAACAAATAGGAAAAAAAAACCAAATAAAAAAAACCAAATAGGGGCACCTGGGTGGCTCAGTCAGTTAAGCATCTGCCTGCGGCTCGGGTCATATCTCAGGGTCCTGGGATCGAGCCCCACCTGGGACTCTGCTTCTCCCTCCCTCTGTGCTCTCTCTCTTGCTCTGGCTCCAGTAAATAAATAAACACACAAATAAATAAATAAATAAATCTTTCATTTTTATTTATTTTTAAAAGATTTATTTATTTATTATTTTAGTGAGAGAGAGGCAGAGAGCATGAGCACAGGAGCGGGGTGGGGAGGGGCAGAGGGAGAGGGAGAAAGAGAATCTTAACCAGACTCCCTGCTGAGCAGGGAGCCCGACACAGGGCTCTATCTCAGGACTCCGAGATCATTACCTGAGCCGAAACCAAGAGTCAGACACTTTACTGACTGAGCAACCCAGGTGCCCCAAATAAATAAATCTTTAAAAACAATTATCAGGGCACCTGGCTGGCTGAGTCCGTGAAGTGTCTGCCTTTGGCTCAGGTCATGATCTCAGGGTCCTGGGATGCAACCCACGTCAGGCTCAGGTGCGTGGGTCTGCTTCTCCCTCTGCCCCCTGCTCGTGCTCTCTCTCACTATCTCTCTCTCTCTCAAATAAATACAATAAAATCTTAAAAACACAAAAAACTTTTCTGTGTTAAAAAAAAAAAATTGTCACTAGTCCTCGAATCCTTTCTGAGTCCCAGGGGAATCAAGGGTGAGAGAAACGTGGCCAGGTCTGGGCCTTCTGTCTTCCCTCCTCTCCACATCTGTGCCCCCCACCGCCCCCACTGCCCAGGCTCACCGAGGTTGCTGAGGAAGTGGATGGCTTCGGCATTGGCCTTTGGGGCTGGCAGAATGTTTTGGGCTGAGGGCTCCTTGTTGGCTTTGGGACCTAGGGAGGGAGAGGCTGAGATGGCAACCTTGGGGAGAGGGACAGAGGTGGGACACAGAGGTCCCCAAAGCCACCTCAAGGAGGATGGTGGAGGAGAAGAGGAGATGTCTCTTCAATTTCCAGTCCCAGCTGCCCTCTTCCCACCTGTGGATTGAAGTTTAGAGGACATGCTGCTTTCTGTTATCCCGGCTTGTGTCCAGCTGTCTCCATGGCAACCGGAAGCCAGCTACCGCCTCTTAAAGAGCCATCAACACACCTCACAAAACACCAGCCCTTGCACTCACTGGTAGGAACTGTGGGCTTTGGAGCTCAGGCCATGCCTGAAGCATTGTCCTGCAGAGGGAGCATTTGACATGGCAGGGAAATGACATGGGTCATTAGAATGACCTTAGGGAGCACCTGGCTGGCTCAGTCAGAGGAGCATGTGACTCTTGATCGCGGGATCATGAGTTTGATCCCCATGTTGGGTGTAGAGATTACTGAAAAACAGTAATAAGAATAATAATAAACTTAAAAAAAAAAAAAAAAAAGAATGACCTTGCAAATTGTGGTCCTGTGTCAGCCAGGGCCCCACATGTTTAGAACCCACTTCGAAGCCACGTGAATAGTGCCGCATATGAGAACGATGCTGGGAACAGTGACAGTCACAGCAGACCCTTAAGCTGTGTTTACCATAGGCCCAGCACTGCTCTGAAGGGCTGCGATCTCATTCAATATTCAGACCAATCCTGGGAACAGGTCCTCCTCCCCTCCCCACCCCTGCACTTTAAGGCTGAGAAACCTGAGGCACCGAAAGGTTAAATGTCTTCCCAAGGTCACAGGGCTGATACAGTTGACCCTTGAACAGGGCAGGTTTGAGTTGCTTGGGTCCGCTTATATGCAGTTGTTCTCTAGTAAATATGATACAGTACTCTAAATGTGTTTTTTCTTCCTTACGGTTTCTTTGTTTTTCTTCTTAAGGATTTTATTTATTTATTTGGGGGGTGGCAGGAGGAGAGGGGGAGAAAGAGAATCTCAGGCAGACACAGGGCTTGATTCCAACACCCTGAGATCATGTCCTGAGCCAAAATCAAGAGTCCGATGCTTAACCGACTGAGCCACCCAGGCGCCCTCTTCCTTATGATTTCTTTTTTTTTTATTTGACAGAGAGAAACACAGCTAGAGAGGGAACACTAGCAGAGGGAGTGAGAGAGGGAGAAGCAGGCTTCCCGCTGAGCAGGGAGCCCGATGCAGGGCTCCATCCCAGGACTCGGGGATCATGACCTGAGCCGAAGGCAGTTACTTAACCAACTGAGCCACCCAGGTGCACCTTATGATTTTTTTATTTTATTTTATTTATTTATTTGATGGTGAGAGATCACAAGTAGGCAGAGAGGCAGGCAGAGAGAGAGGAGGAAGCAGGCTCCTTGCCGAGCAGAGAGCCTGATATGGCCTTGATCCCAGGACCCTGAGATCATAACCTGAGCTGAAGGCAGAGGCTTTAACCCACTGAGCCACCCAGGCGCCCCCCTTATGATTTCTTAATAACATTTTCTCTTGCTTACTTTATTGGCCGAACACTGTATATAATAATAGAATGTACAAAATACATGTTAATCAACTGTTTTATGTTATCTGTAAGACTTTGGTTCAATAGTAGGCTATTAGTAGTTAAATTTTGGGGGAGTCAAAGTTATATCTGGCTTTTCTCTCTCTTTTTAAAAATTTTTTTTCTTTCTTCCATTTTTAAACACAAAGTTCAGTTTTATTTTTTTTAAGTTTATTTATTTAGGTAATGTTTACACCCAATGTGGGGATCTAACTCATGACCCTGAGGTCAAGAATCACATGCCCCTCCCACTGAATCAGCCGGGTGCCCCTATGCCTAGATTTTCTACTGGGTCAGAAAGTAGAGGAGTGTAGGTGTGCCCACCCCTCATGTTGTTCAAGGGGCAACTGTAATTGGCAAAGCCAGGACTCAACCCAGTCTGGCCCCTAGAGAGAATTCAAAGAAAAATGAGGCAGCAAATAGACAATACACTGAATCCAAACAAGCGGCACCACAGATCGGGTACTGATCAGTGACAAAGGCGAGAAAATTGAATTATGATAGGACTCAGACCCCAGGCGGTGGGCGATCTGGTCCCCACCTTATACATGTCTCAGCCTGCATCACAGTGGCTATAAAAGGAGCTCAGCCTGACAGAGTCACACAAAAAAAGAAAAATCTTGTCCAAAAACCTAAGGAGTTTCCCCTCATCCGACCCCGACGATAGCCCTCAGGAAGGTTATTTTCCAACGTCTTCTCATTAGGTAATTAACTATCAACTTGGGGAAGATTTAGAATTATGTGTAGAATTGCTTGAGACAATCAAACTAAAGATATTAATTTTTGCGTGTGTCATATTGTACCGATTTGGTATTTCAAGTTCTTTAAGATAATTTGGCATGGAAGGGTGCTTAAAAAATAAGTTTTGGGGACACTTGGGTGGCTCAGTCAGTTAAGTGTCTGACTTCAGCTTAGGTCACGATCTCTGCGTCCTGGGATGGAGTCCCACATCAGGCTCCCTGCTCAGTGGGGAGTCTGCTTCTCCCTCTCTTTCTGCCCTTCCCCCTCTGCTCATACTCTCGCATTCTCTCTCTCAAATGAATAAATAAAAAATCTTTTTTTAAAAAAGAGAAGGTTTGAGATTCTAATTTACATGAGACAGTTGAATGGCACTTGGCTGGCTCAGTCATAGAGTGTGGGACTCTTGATCTTGGTGGTTGTGGGTTCAAGCCCCACATTGGGTATAGAGATTACTTTAAAAAAATAAAATAAAATCTTTTTTTGAAGATTTTATTTATTTATCTGACAGAGAGAAACCCAGGTAGAGAGGGAACACAAGCAGGGGGAGTGGGAGAGGGAGAAGCAGACTTCCCACGGAGCAGGGAGCCCGATGCAGGGCTCGATCCCGGGACTCTAGGATTATGACCTGAACTGAAGGAAGACACTTAACAACTGAGACACCCAGGCACCCCTCAATTTATTTATTTTTTAAAGATTTTATTTTGAGGCACCTGGGTGGCTCAGTTGTTAAGCACCTGCCTTCGGTTCAGGTCATGATCCCAGAGTCCTGAGATCAAGCCCTGCATTGGGTTCCCAGGGAGCCTGCTTTTCCCTCTCTCACTCCCCTTGCTGTGTTCCCTCTCTAACTGTTTCTGTCAAATAAATAAAATCCTAAAAGAAAGTTAAAATTTAAAAAATAAAATAAAAACCTTAAATTTTGCTTTATGTATGTATATACGTGTTAAGTTATTTATAAGTAAGCTCCATACCCAGCGCAGAGTCCAATACGGGGCCTGAACTCATGACCCTGAGATTAAGACCTAAACTGGTATCAAGAGTTAGACACTAAACTGAGCCACAGGTGCCCCTAAGTTTACTATATTTTTATATTTACTTTTATTAGATTATAATTAAAGTTGTTGGGAGGTTGGTTTCTCTTTTTTAAAGATAACTGGATTCTTTTTATTTTACTTTATTTTTTTCCAGCTTGAGATATAATTGACATATAACAATCAGTTCCTTTTAAAAAGGAAGTAGAATATCTGGGATGAATAAGTAAAACATAAACTGCCTATAGCAGTTGCAATTTTTAAAAGAGGACAAATTATTAATCAAAGTCCCCTTAAAAGTTATTTTAACATTTACTGGATTTATGATTAAAATAGGACTGATAAGTTGAACTTAAATGTTTTAAAAATGTTTTTGTTTAAAATTTGCCATTTAAGAAACTGAATATTAGTTTTAAAAATTTTATTATCATTACTTTTTTGGTAAACTCTGCACCCAACATGGGGCTTTGAACTCATGACCTCAAGATCAAGAGTCACATGCCGTATGGATTGAGCCAGGCAGTGCCCCTACTTTTATTTGCTTTTAAATTTTATTTTGAGTATGAATTTTTTAAAGCCAAAGTGAATTCTGAAAAATCCTTTCTCTTCACCTGAGAGACTGTCAGTGGCGTTAAGAAAACTCATCACTGGCGGCGCCTGGGTGGCTCAGTTGGTTAAGCGACTGCCTTCGGCTCAGATCATGATCCCGGACACCCGGGATCGAGCCCCACATCGGGCTCTCTGCTCAGGGGGAAGCCTGCTTCTCCCTCTCTCACTCCCCCTGCTTGTCTTCCCTCTCTCGCTGTGCTTCTCGCTGTCAAATAAATAAAATCTTTAAAAAAAAAAAAAAAGAAAACTCATCACTACTTTAAGAGGTAATTTGTTAGTTCCTCAAAAAGTTGAACGTGGAGTTGCTGTATGACTCAGCAATTCCACTCCCGGGTCTATACCCAGGAGAGCTGAAAACATTTGTTGGCACAGAAGCCTGAACACAGATGTTCATAGCACCATTATTCATGATAGCCAGAGTGGAAAGAGCCCATCTGTCAACTGACTAACGGACAGACAAAATATGGTGTATATACACACAACGCAATATTATTCAACCATAAGAAGAGTAAAGTACTGACAGGTGCTGGAACATGAGCCTTGAGAACCGGCTGAGTGAGAGGAGCTGGTCACAAAAGACCACATACTGTCTGACACCATGTTTGCGATTTGTATAAACCTGTGGGGACAGAAAGCAGATCAGTGGTTGCCTGGTGTGGGTATGCAGAGGCACAGAGTGACCTCAAATGGGCACTGGCTTTCTTTTTGGGATGAATGAAAATGTTTTAAAGTCAGACTGGGGGCCCGGGCTCCTGGGTGGCGCAGATTAAGTGACTGATTCTTGGCTCAGGTCCTGATCTCAGGATCATGGGATGGAGCCCCATGTGGGGCTCCTGGATCATCACAGAGTCTGCTTGGCTTCCTCTCTCTCTCTCTCCTCCTCTGCCCCTCCTCCCCCACCCCCACATACGTGCTCTCTCTTTCTCAAATCTATAAATCTTTAAAAAAAATAGAATCAGATTGTGATGCTCACAAAATAGTGCATATACTAAAAACCACTGAATTGTACCCTTCAAAAGGATGAATTTTGTGTTATGTAAATGATATCTCAATAGAGTGTTAATAAAAGATAGAATATTTAAATAAGATCTACAAAAAGCAAACCCTATTGCCTTCATATGTAAATTACATAACGGTGGAAAAAATATTTTTGATTATTAAGACAAAGTTGGAAAAAAAAGAAGCCAGTTATGGTCTAGATGCTCTTAGGGGTGCCCATGTAGTTCTCTCCCTACTGGGCACCCCCCTCCTGGCCTGAGGACATATTTGCTCCCTGAGCCCTTTACCCTTTAGAATTTCCCCCTTCCCCCTCCTCTGTCCTTGGTCAGGCTCTTAGAGCTGCACAGGACTCCTACCCGCCCCACTGCTGGGGGCCCAGGTTCTTTCTCATCCTCCCAACCCCCCCACCCCACCCTCATCTCTCCCCATTTGTGCTGGCTGTTTCCTGCTGGGAGAGAAGGAAATGTGACAAAGTGGTTCACAGAAGGATCAACATCCAGTTTGTTAGTCCAATTTTTTTAAACCTCTGGAAGAGATCTGCTCTAGACCCTGGTTACCATCCCCCCTTAGTCCCTGCTAGTGGAGGTCCCTCAGTGGAGGGACACTCTGTAGCAGGCTGACCTATTAGCTGTGTGGCCCTGTTGGGCAGGTTGACCTCTCTGAACCTGTGACAGGGACAGCCTGTGTCCTCTCAGCTGCTGGGATCGGCATCTGTGGAAACACAGCCACTAATGCGGAGAGGGCTCACTCTGCTGACCTCTGCCGGTCTGAATTCAGTCCTCACAATCAGCTTCCACGGTGGTGCTTGCCACGCCCTCAGTGAGATGGAAGCACAGAAAGGTTAAGTAACTTGCCCAAGGTCACCCAGTTAATAAATGGAAAGCTTGGGGCAACTGGGTGGCTCAGTCATTTAAACGTCTGCCTGAGGCTCAGGTCACGGTCCTGGGGTCCTGGGATGGAGCGCCCTGGGTCTGGCTCCCTGCTCAGCAGGGAGTCTGCTTCTTCCTCTCCCTCCGCTGCTTCTCCTGGCTCATGCTCTAATAAATAAATAAAAATCTAAAAAAAAAAAAAAAAAGGAAGTGTGGACCCCAACCCAGATGGGCTGTCTCCAGAGTCCATGTTCTCAATCAGTTTGTCCTACTCTACCTGAGAGACGAGCCCTACACTTACTAGGAACAGTAGGAGGAGGGAGAGGTAGCTGCTCACTGAACACCACTGTGCATCTCACTTAGTTCTCCCAGTTGCTCCAGAATGGGGCTTGGTGACGTGAGAGGTCGGTCTGCATCACCACAGTCAACCAGAGGTAGAAACTATGTTCCTATCCAGACCTGTCCATCTCCAAGTCCTCTCTCTGCCACCTTGTCCCACCTTATTGTCTATCTTATCCACCATCTCATCTCCTATTGGTTCTGTCGCTCTGAAGAACCCTAGGACAGATGTCTTTCTCTGCATCTTTTGTGGGGCTTTACCTACAGTTAGGAACTCAATAAGTGTAATTGCCTGGGATTTACTGACCACCTGGGTTAGGTTCCTACCCACTTTCAAAGTTTCCGTGTGTGACCAGAGCTTTAGAGGACTAAGACCACCCCAACACGCGCAGGTAGGCACAGGGTTCCTTGCGATCGCACGGCGGCCTCCCGGGTCTCTGTTCCTCCCTGGAACCCCGGAGGTTGCCCACTTAGTGTTACCCCCCTTTCTCCTTTCCTGCCCCCGGAGACTGACGGACTGTGATTCAGGAAAAAAATGAACTCCTTGCTGGTTATTTTAAAACTAGGTATTATTCAAATACCTTTGGGGCCACCTGTCTACCTCCATTTCTTCTGTATAATGAATTGCCCCAGGAATCTGATGTAGCATTTTCCAAAGTGATTTCACTTGCCCTTGCTCATCGGACTCTAATAGCCTCTGATAAGTGGAATTGCTGGTGAACGTCAATGATTTTGCTGCCTTGTATTATTTCTGGGATCACATCACAAGGAACCACGGTTCCTTCCTCCATGGAAGGGGCACATTTTCCACAATGCCAGCACACCTTTCAGTTGGGTCTGACACTGCCGTATGGTCATGTGACCTAAGCTGGCCAGTGAGAGGGCCCATTCCCTTAACTCCTGACTGGCTCAGAATTGGGCACATGACCCGAGCTGAACCAATGAAACTCAAGCCCTGGAGGTTCGGCTAGGCTTGATGAACCAATCAGTGGCCTGCAAGCCTAGAACTTACAGATAGGATCTTTCCACTGCAAGGAGAAAGCATGGCAGAGAATGCTACCAATGCAAAAGAAAGCTGTGCGGAATGATAAAATCGCCCTTGGAATCCGTGGATCCAGCAATGCTGAAGTCACCAGAACAAACTCTCCCACTTCTTAGTTTCACTGGCTGATAAGTTTTCCTCTTGGTTTAAGCTGCTTAGTGTTGAGTATGTCACTTGCACCTGAAAGTGTTCTGACTCATTCAAGGTTATCATCTCTGTGGAAGGTGAAGAAACAGATCCAGCGAAGTGAAATTTGCCCAAGGTCACTTGGATGTTGCATGAAAGAGCTGGGAATGGAACCGAAGTTTTTAAGGCCATTGACACCTTGTGTCTTGCAAGCAAAGGGCAGGTAGCCTCGTTGTTGCTGGCAATGGGCCGTCATTCACGATGATATCCCAGTGGATGGATCGCCTGAGGCTCCAGAAAAATGCTTCACCAGCCCTAGAGAACCATCACCAAATGACCCTTGTAGCTGGGCATACCGGAAGAGAAATGGTCCTGGGGCTTGCCCTTTCAAGACAGGAATGACCCAGACACAACCACAGAGCACGGAGAGCTGCCCATCTGGACGGTGAGGACCATGGTTCCTTCCTCCATGCCCTCCCTAAGTGCATCCAGGATAGCGGGGGCCAGTGCCAAGTTCCCTTACTTGGGGTGATGGGCACTTAAGAGGGTAGGCTGAATTGTGCCCAGGGGTGGGAGAACTATGCCTTGGTCTAAGCCCAAGGAAATGTGGAATTAGGCCAGTGCTGCCCAGTCTTCAGCCACATGAAGGCCACCTTTAAGACTTTTGCTATGGGGGTGCTTGTGTGGCTCAGTCAGACGAGGGGCTGGCTCTCAAGTTTGGCACAGGTCATGATCTCCAGGTCGTGGGGTTGAGCCCCGGTTGGACTCTGAGCTCAGTGGGGAATCTGCTTGGGAATCTCTCTTCCTCTCCCTTTGCACCCCCCACCCCCACCACTCACACTCTTTCTCTTAAATAAATAAATCTTAAAAAAAAATAAGGTTCTGCCTTGGCCCAGGGCCACCTTTACTTCGTTCCTAGTTCAATAAATATCTTTAATTACTTTCATGAACTGTAAAGTGTTATTACTTTGTGGAAACAAAAGAAAAGACTGCTATCATTTGTCAAAACTACTAACCCTGGGGCACCTGGGAAACTCGGTCAGCTGAGTGACCGTTGGGGTTTCGGCTCCGGTCAGGATTTCGGGATGGTGGGACTGAGCCCCACGCTGGGCTCCGCGCTCAGCAGGAAGTCTGCTTGCCCTTCTCCCTCCCCCTCTGCCCCTCTGTACACACCTGTATGCGCTCTCTAAAATAAATAATGAATTTAAAAAAAGATATTGACCTCAAAGGTAAATACAACGAAAACAAAGCCACAGTGTTAAAGTTTAACTCAAGGGAGTTGGCCGCCTAAGATGCGGTGGAGTCTGGCTCTGTTGGAGATGCGCCGGAAGAGAGGCTAGCCGAGGCCTTGGCCCCCGGTGCTAGTCCCCTCCCCTGCGGCCAGTGGTGCACCTGTGCCTCCCACACACTGGAAAACACTGAGGTAGATAAGCACGTTGTGACTTTGAACAAGTGCACGCAGGCCATGGGAGCAGTATTTCCAGCACTGTTTCCGGCCAAGGTTCTTGGAGTATAGTAACTCCCAG